>JAJJKW010001458.1:0-186272 GCA_023805745.1 Isotricha sp. YL-2021b
CAACGTGGTGCAACAACGTTTGATTCATACGCAAAAAATAAGCTATTTTAACTCTGCCGACCATGATACAACTTTAACCAATGTGGCGGCAAAAAAAGGTGTTTGTTTATCGCCGGACTTTTTCAATGAAGATACAACCGGTTTTAAGCGTATTCCGTTTGCTTGTCCGGAGAAGTTCAAAATCGTTTTGTGTGCACACGCTAATGATAAACGCGAGAGTTTACATTACTTTATAAGACTGTTGCAAAAATTACATCCGTAAAAAAACCGCTACAATTACTTGCAGCGGTTTGGTTGAACATATGTCAGGAGTTATTCTTTGTTTTCTTCTTTGATGTCAGGTTCTTTAGGTCTTCTTGGTGGTTGATAAACAATTCCACATTTGGATAAACAACTGTTTTCTTCATTATTGATTGGATTACCACCATTGGCGGAACAAAAACGCATAGTTAAGAAAATAGAAGAATTAGAGCCATTTATAGAGGAATATGGGAAAGCAGAGACGGAATTAACTGAATTGAACACTAATTTCCCTGAACAAATCAAGAAATCCATACTGCAATATGCCATTCAGAGTAAATTAGTGGAACAAGACCCAAATGACGAACCTGCTTCGGAATTACTGAAGAAAATAAAAGCCGAGAAAGCAGAACTGGTAAAACAAGGAAAAATCAAGAAAGATAAGCAAGAAAGTTACATTTTCAAAGGTGATGATAATCGCCATTATGAGCAGATAGGTTCCGAGACCAAAGATATTACCGATGAAATCCCATTTGAAATTCCAAATTCATGGGAATGGGTAAGACTTGGAAATGTTTGTAATATTTTTGGGCGAATTGGTTTCCGTGGCTATACAAAAAATGATATTGTAAATGAAGGAGAAGGAGCCATCACTATTAGTCCATCAAATATAAAGAATGGTAGAACAGTATTTCGCAATAATACTTATGTTTCTTGGCAAAAATATTATGAATCACCAGAAATAATGATAAATGAACAAGATATTATATTAGTTAAAACTGGTTCATCTTATGGAAAAAGTGCTCTCGTTACAAATTTAACAGAAAAGGCTACTATTAATCCGTAATTAGTGGTATTAAAATAGAGTTGAACCTACGAAAAAGTAGGTTCACAAGGAGGAGCTGGTGAGACGTAAGTATCACTGCACTTACGACGACGCAGCACGCCGCCGCAGGCAAGACAATCCTGTCCCCTTTGGCGAAAAACAAAAAGCCGTCCGATAGGGCGGTTTTTTTGTTTTTGAAATGCGCGGCTAGAGTTTTAGAAAATAAGCTAAAACAGATTCCAAAGAATCAGAATGCTTCCAAATAAATTGATCTGTTTTATCAAGCACCTGAAATTCTTCAGCATCAACATCATAACAGAACCAGTCAGTCTCATTTTCTCCTAAAAAAATAATTTGGGAGTTATTTATTGTTTTGTTAATTTGTTCCACATCTTTAATGAGTTTAATCTCAGGAGCAAGACCATAAATTTCTGTACCATCTAAAAACACCCCATTAATTTTTGTTAAAAATTCCCAATAAATTTCAGGTAAAACAGATAAATAAGAATTTTTAAGATTATGCCGTAATAATTTGAATTTTGTAGAAGCTAAAGGTGCTCCACAAAAAGCAAGTTCATTTTCTAAAAGGTATTGCACTAAATTATCGATCACGTTTGAATTCTTTTCTTGAATCATAATATTTATTACCTTGTTGCAGTTCATTATGACGATTTTGTACCATTGTTAAATCGTCTTTATTAGCAAAAATCATTCTATTCTTTTTTAAGCCTCCTAATACAAAGGCTATATAACCATCTTTTTTATCTTTTTCTGAAGCATTTTGAGCAGAAAAGTGGGTATGAATTCTAAACATAACCTTTCTGGTCAATTTTTGCAAAACGGAAGAAGAATTTTCTAAAGCATAAGCCTGCTTATTTGGTGCTTCATAGTGTTCACTGTCTAAAGCAATAGCAGATGTTTTGGCTTGAGTTCCATCTTGATTAAGAGACATATAAACAGGACTAGTTCGCAAACCATGAAAAATATTGGCATGAATATCAGCATAATGAGAAGGTTTTTCCTTTGATTGAAATACTAAATTAATTCCGCGCTTGCTTCGCTTAATATCTAATCCGATAATTTGATTATTGGGCAAATCAAGCTGTGGAAATTCACCTGCTTGCATCATAGTAGCAACAGCTTGTTTAGGATCTTTCAGTCCCATTTCAACAAACAGAACATAAAGTTCCTTAAATTTATCTAAAGCTATCTTTTGAATAAATTCTTTTCGTTTATCTGCAGAGGAAGCCAAAGCATTCAAATCAATATCTTGTTCAACAGCAAGCTTTTTTTCCTTAAAGAAATTAGTTCTGCGATTTTCTTTTTGAATGGCAAAATTTATCTGTTCATCATCTTTAGCATTTTTTCTAAAGATAATTCTAAAATTTTGCGCCGCATTTGTTTGCGTAATATCCAGAGAAGGATCTGTATCTAAAATTGCATCATCATGATGAACTGTTGCAGTTAAGTAATCGCCGTTAGGAAGCGGTAAAGGAGGGATTTTTCCTTTATTTTCCATAGTGTCCAGTAGCTTTTGAATATCTTCTTCTTTAGCACCAAGTTCCTTAAAATAGGTGATTAATTCTGCTTTATGGTTATGGGTGTGGATTTTAACGGCAGCTTCCCGAGCTCCTTCAAATAACCGATATGAATTTTTTTCTTTGCCATAAAAATCAGTTTCTTTCTGGTGGCGAAAGAGCAAATCTTCAAAATCGAAAGAATTAAGATCTTTCAGCATTTGCGGAGGAACTTTACTCCATGCCAAAGCCTGTCGAAATTCATTTTCCATATTTTTAAAATTAGCAAATTGCTTAAACATCGCCCAAGATGGGCAATCATCTAAATTATAGCTATCTTTAGAAACAGTAAGTTCAGGAGGATTTTTTTTGTGTTCAAAATAGGCATCGGATAAATGGTCTTCATCAGGTTCATAAACCGAACCATTAAATTCCATACGAATAATATGACGGGTGTCAATGTTAAGAGGTGGACGATAATCAATAGTATCTACACTCAAACCAACTTGCTCTAATTGTTTTTCTAAAAAGCTAAAAGTCTCTGTCGATGTCTTATTTTTAAGCAATTTATCCTTAAATTCAGGAGAAATACTTTGCAATAGATTTTTCCCTTTAGTACGCTTGTTTAAAGAAACAAAATTAATCCGCTGTCCATGTTCTTGGTAATTTATTTTATCTTGATATGATCCTTGATCAGAGAGAAGATTAATAAGCTCTTCTTCTGATTTTGCCTGATCAGGAATAGTTGTTAAAATTTCAAAAAGCTCAATGGTTGCCTCTAATTCAGAACAAATCATTTCTTCACTCTTTTGAGAAATATTAGGGGAGGATGAAACAGCCACAGCTGGAGATGATTGATTTTTAACCTCAGGAATTTTAGCCGGATTTCGTGGTGTAAATCCTTGCTTTGAGCGGAATTGTCTTAAATTAATACTCATTTTAAAATTCCTGTTATTTTTGTCTATTATATCATGAGTATAAAAATACTACAAGAGATAACTTTATGTTTAGTTAAAGTTCTTGAAAAACACAAAACACTGCATATATCAGGCGACTGAAGGAGAAAGTCATGAAAGTACTAATGGTGAACGGAAGCCCACACCAATTCGGTTGCACGTATACAGCATTATATGCAGTAGCTGATGTCTTAAAAACAGAAAATATAAACGCCGAAATTTCTTGGATCGGAGATGAAGCTTTACAAGATTGCACACATTGTAATGCCTGTCAAAAATTAGGAAAATGTATTTTTGATGAAGACATTGTCAATGAGTTAATTGAAAAATCAAGATTAGCTGATGGGCTAATTCTAGGGGCGCCTGTTATGTATGCCAATCCGGGAGGAAGAATGATTTCTGTCTTAGATCGTCTTTTTTATGCCGGAGGAAAACATCTTAATTATAAACCGGCAGCAGCATTGGTATCAGCGCGTCGCGCCGGAACAACAGCAGCTTTAGATGTTCTCAATAAATATTTTACCATTAATAAAATGCCGGTTGTGTCATCGCAATATTGGAATATTGTTCATGGCCGCACACCGGAAGAAACCAGACAAGATATTGAAGGTGTACAAACACTTAAAGTATTAGGTCAAAATATGGCATGGTTTTTAAAAAGTATCGAATTTGCCAAAAAGAATGGCTATCAACCACCCAAAACGGGAGCACGTCAACAAACCAATTTTATCCGTTAAAACCAATTACGGCGGAATATTTGAGTTATCTTTTGATTGTTGCGATCAGGAAAAGTCATTATCCAATAAAGTAATGTATATCCAAATTTATATTCTATTTTAGTGCTTAATAAATAATCTTTTCCTTTTAAGGGAGCAGCAATGACAGAACTAATCTCATCTGTTGGATGAATATGATTTGTTTTCAAAAGCATAGATAAGCAAATTTCTTGATTATTCGGACTTGTCTGACAAGCTGAAGCATGAAAATTATTATCATATATTAAGGTATAATAAGGAAAATTAGAACCTTCACGCGTACGAAGCTTAACAATATTGATATTGTTCTCAAATATTGAGGGTTCACTAAACAATGACCATTGTCCATAAATACCTTCATTAACCGTACATGCAATAATCAAAACGATAATCACACACAAAAAACTAGCTATATTAATGACTTTTTCCATAAGGCATCTCCCTCAAATATTTAGCCACCAAATCTATTAAAAAGCAAGAAGTATACAAGAAATTTCACAAGAAAAGAAAAAATATTTTCTTCTATTAATGGCTTATTTAACATTATGAAGTATCTTTTATGACAAAGTTTGATTCTAAGAAAAGGTGAAAAATATGGCAAAAATATCTTGGAAACCGGGGACAATGCTTTCTCCGCTACCGCCGGTTCTCGTTTCTTGCGGAACAATTGAAAAACCGAATATGCTGACAATCGCATGGACGGGAATTATCTGTAGTGAACCGACTTTAACCTATATTTCTATTCGCCCTTCTCGTTATTCGTATGAAATTATTAAGCAAAGTGGTGAATTTGTTATTAATCTGCCAACTTGGAAAATGGTAAGCGCTGTTGATTTTTGTGGTGTAAAATCCGGTAAAAATATCGATAAATTCAAGGAAACAGGTTTAACAGCTATTCCTAGCTTACAAATTTCAGCTCCACAAATTGAAGAAGCACCTGTCTCAATCGAATGTAAGGTCAAATCTGTTACCCCTTATGGATCTCACGATATGTTTTTGGCAGAAGTAGTTGCTGTTAATGTTGATGATCAATATATTGATGACAAAGGCGCATTAGATCTCGAAAAAGCCGGAATTCTGGCCTATGCTCATGGTAAATATTATACCTTAGGTCGCAATTTAGGGAACTTCGGATTTTCGGTCAACAAAGCAATGCTCAAACAAAAGCAAGAAATGGCAAAAGTAGAAGTCGTTGAGAAAAAGCCTTCTCCTTTAAATAAAGAAAAACCTAAAAGTCGCCGCACGCCATTCGGCCGTCGTACTGGTAAACCGCGGAGAGATATCCTTAAAGAAACACTCTCTCGTCCGGAAAAGCGATATGATAAAGTCAAAAAAGTTAAAACAGAATATCGTAAAACCGAAGAATTTAAGCATATCAGCAAAAAAAGAAATAAAACTTAACCAACTTGTTCCAAACCGACACTGTTTGAGAAAAACAGCATAGAATTTGCCGTTTTAGAACGGTTGACTTGATGTTTAATATTGACCAAAGCCATCTGCATTGCATCAATTTCTTTCTGAGACGGGTAATAAAGATGTTGTGCACAGCGGTGACGGATATTTGTATCAATCAGTGTAATCTGTTTATGAATCAAAATAAGTTCTTCTGCAGTAAAAGGACGATTTTCCTCATAATGAATCTTGCCTAAGATATTTTGTTCATTGTCTTGCTGCGCATCGTAAATAGTTTGGTTAGCGCGATTAACCACCAGCAAATGAACATTTTCAGGATTCTGTTTCTGGAAAGCATCAATTTGCAGAATCATGCCATCCAGTTTTTTCTGAACGCTATCAAAATAAGGACGAGAGACAAGTCTGGGATAAAGTTCTTGCCCTTGATGAATCATCTTATCATAAAGGGTGCAACTCCGATAAACATTGCTCAAATAAGCAATATCAGGATTAACACACATATATACAGCTTGCGCTTTATAACCATTTTCAATAGCTATTTGGGCATTATCGCAAAATTCAGATCCGGCTCCCATTGCACCAATAGAAATAACGGATTTATTGCCACTTTCTAAAGTCAATTTGAGTATCTGTCGAACGTATTCCATAGCCGGACGACCAAATTTTTCACATTCATCAACATGACCACGCAAATGCTCAAATAAATTACCAAAAAGATCACGATGTTGATCTTTATCAATAATATTGAAAATAATTTCAGGATTTTGCTCTTGATGACGCTGAATCAATTTATTGACCATAAAAGACTTTCCAGCTCCGGGGTATCCCCAAAAGACAACAAATTTTTTCTCTCCTTTATGAGCAGATGATAAGTTATCCCGCTGAAATTCTTTAATCCGCGTCAAATAATTGATTTTTGTTTGCGCTAATTCTTTTTCAATAATTTCTTGAACTTCTTCGGCTGTATATTCTGGATAATTAATAAAATCAATCCTTGAAACATAATCCTGAAGTGCATCAATTCTCTCTATAATTTGATTCTGCATCATCACTTGTATCCATATTTCTTGAGTTGTTGAATTGTATTTTCGGCAGAAGTATGCAGAACGCCAATGCCTCCAGCTTCAGTCCAGCGCTGAATATTTTGTTCTCTGTCATCAATTAAAATATCATTGGGATGAAGATAATTTTGCTTATCTTTGCTGAGACAACAAATAACGTTAACATGCTTTCCGATATGATTTTTAATCCATTGCCGCTTTTCAATATTAGCCTTATCAAAACCATAATGAGGAAGACCGGTCAAAATTTCAAAACCATGACGCTCCAAAAATTCAATCAGTAAATGGGCATCTTTTTGTGGTGGAAGGTTAACCCAATAATTCGGTGTATTAATAACGATTTCCCAGAGTTTCTCTCGAGGAATATTATAAGGGTATTCTCCATATTTCTTTTTGAAACTCTCATCAAAGTCAACGAGCACGCCATCCATATCACAATAAATCATTTTTTTTGTCCTATACAATAAATCTAATTTTACTGTATCTGAGGAAAATCAAAAAACAAAATCACAAAATATTGCTTGGATGTAACATAAAAAAACGGCGGAAATTCCGCCGTTAAAAGTCTTATTCTTCCGTACTTTCTCGAGATTTCATAAAATTTTCGAGCCAGTGGATATTATACTGCCCATCAATATATTCAGCCTGAGAAATGATAGCCTGATGCAAAGGAATAGTCGTTTTGACGCCATCAATTACAAACTCTTCCAAAGCACGGCGTAAACGCATCAAGGCTGCATTTCGTGTTTTTCCATGAACAATTAATTTAGCAATCATACTATCATAAAATGGCGGAATACTGTAGCCGGAATAAATCTCAGAATCTACGCGCACACCAAGCCCACCTGGAGCATGCCATTCATTAATTTTTCCAGGACAAGGAACAAATGTCTGCGGATCTTCTGCGTTAATACGACATTCAATGGCATGCCCATGAAACTGAATGTCATCTTGAGTATACCCTAAAGTTGCTCCGCTGGCAATTCTGATTTGCTCACGAACAATATCAATTCCTGTGATGGCTTCCGTAACTGGGTGTTCAACTTGCAAACGAGTGTTCATTTCCATAAAGTAAAAACGACCATCTTCATATAAAAATTCCAGTGTGCCAGCACTGGTATAGCCGATTTTTTCAATCGCTTTACGAACAATCTCACCAATTTCCTGACGTTGCTGATTGTTTAGTGCCGGAGAAGGAGATTCTTCAATCACTTTTTGATTATTACGCTGAATAGAACAATCACGCTCACCTAAATGAACAACATGGCCATATTTATCTGCCAAAATCTGCATTTCAATATGACGTGGATTTTGCAGATATTTTTCCATATAAACTACATCGGATGAGAAAGAAGCTTTTGCTTCAGCTTTTGCCATTGTATAGGCTTCAGCCATTTCATGATCGTTAAAAGCTGTTTTCATGCCTTTGCCGCCACCACCATCTTTGGCTTTAACAATAACCGGATAACCGATTTTATTTGCCCATTCAATAGCGTGTTCAACACTCTCTAATGCGGGAGATCCTGGCGTAATAGGTAAGCCTGCTTCTTCAGCAGCTTGACGTGCGGTAATCTTATCACCCATTAAGCGCATTTGTTCAGCAGTCGGCCCGATAAAAGTAATACCGTGAGCTTCGACCATTTCGGCAAAATCAGCATTTTCAGAGAGAAAACCAAACCCCGGATGAATGGCATCAGCACCTGTAATCAAAGCAGCCGAAATAATAGCCGATTTATTCAAATAAGAGTCCGTTGAACGGGCAGGTCCGATACAAACAGCTTCGTCAGCAAGGCGAACATGCATGGCATTAGCGTCAGCTTCGGAATGCACGGCAACCGTATGAATCCCCATTTCTCGACAAGCACGATGAATTCTTAAGGCAACTTCACCACGGTTAGCAATTAAAACTTTTTCAAACATTTAAATTCCTCAAAAGTTATTCAATAATAATCAAAGGTTCGCCATATTCAACAGGATCACCGCTGGCAACCAAGATTTTAGAAACTTTTCCTGACATATGAGCTTTAACAGGATTGAAGGTCTTCATTGCTTCAATTAAGCAAACAGTATCTCCTTCGGTAACACTATCACCAACTTTAACATAATTAGGAGCAGAAGGCTCACTGGAGAGATAAACCACACCAACCATTGGAGATTTAACGGCCCCACTGTTATTGCTGTAATCTTCCTGAGCACTTTGAGCCGGTGCTGAGGATGATACTTGTGTCGCTGGCGCTTCAATAGGCGCTGAAGCGGGAGTGCTAACAGGAGTAACGGCAGGAACATACGTTTGAGTGGTGACTGTACCACCAAAATTGCGAGTTAAACTAATACGGCATCCTTCATCTTCGTATTCAAGGTTTGTTAAATTAGTTTTATCTAAAATTTCAGCAAGCTTGCTGATGACTTTGGTATCTAATTGAGTTGTCATTTATTTACTTTCATTTTGTTAAAAATCTGAGCTGATTATTAGCCAATTTTTATCAAAAAACAACAAAAATATGCAAAAATAACTCAAAAATGAGCAAAAAATTGCAAAAAATGATAAAAATGAGTATTTTTTAAATACACAAGAATAATTAAAAATATGATTGTAAAATTACATTTAAACAATCAAAGGTTGTTTTTTTATCTTCTTTGATAATCAAACCATAAAGTTCGAGCTAAATGAGAAGAAAGCTTTACCGGTGTTAACCGTCCTTTATAAATTCTATCATTTGCCATTTCCCGAAAGATTCTTTCTACATAATAAGCATGAGATTCCCGAGGATCTAATTCATAAATTTGTTCAGCCTTTTGAGCGCCATAGACAATACGTGTTACATTTCGAATTCTTCCATAATCTGGATTAAAAATTCTATATTGTTCATGATTTTCTTCATATATTTTATCCTGTCTTAAATGGGTACTTTCATGAAAAGAAATTCCAATAATATCAAGAGGTACAGCCCATTTTTTATCTTTACGAATATTTATTTCCCATTTTCCTGGAGTTGTAAATCCGTCTCGCTCTTCAGAAGAATCTTTCGGTATATAGTATTTTACGGGTATTCTATCTATTTTGTAGGCTTGACTATAGATATCTAAAAATATTTGTATTCCACGCTGTTGTAATTTTGGATCCAATAAATCTAATGTATTCCATACAATATTCATATTTATTGCATCTAACGAATTCATAAAATGATTTATTTTTTTTCTTTCCTCTGCTAAAAATTCATCAGATGGACGAATACTCCACAGGCAAGCAACTAAATTATCATAAGCACCCTCATAGTCTTTATGCCATTCGTTTTGATCACGCATATCAGTACTGAAAGCATCCAGATAATTCAGTTTATTTTTCAATGGAATATCTGCAAAATCTCCTGTCTTGAGAGATTTAAACTCATTGATTAAGAGTTCTCTCTTGTATTTTCTCTGATTAGCTTCAGGCAAACAATAATCATATTGTTTCTTAAAATCTGTATAAGACATATCGCCATATTTATTTTGGCATGCTTGGCGTTCTTTTTCTGAAATCCCCCGAGAATCATTTTTATTAACACAAAAAACGACTTTTTGATTTGTGTCTGATGGAAAAAATGATAAGTAGTATCTTATTTTTTCAAATTCTTTATAGTCCATTTTTATCTGACCTCAAAATCAAAATTTTCCGTACTATATCACAATTTAGACATAATGTCAAAAAAATATTGACAAAAAATATATCTTTCACCCTACACACAACACAAATAAATTTCTTGCAAATTTGAATGACTGAATTATATTTGAGCAACAAAAACTAATATATTTAAGGAGAAAAATATGCCTTTAGTGACAATGCGTCAAATTCTTGACCACGCTGCCGAAAACAATTACGGTGTTCCGGCTTTTAATATTAATGATATGGAACAAGTTATCGCTGTTTTGAATGCCGCGAAAAAAGTTAATGCTCCGGTTATTTTACAAACATCAACCGGTGCTCGTAAATTTGCCGGAGACCCGATGATTCGTCATATGGTTCAGGCCGGTATTGAAATGTATCCTGAATTACCGATTTGTATTCACCAAGATCATGGTTCTTCAGTTGATATTTGCCAGTCAGCAATCGTTAATGGCTATTCTTCAGTCATGATGGATGGTTCTTTAGCCGCTGATGGTAAAACCCCGTCAACTTTTGAATATAATGTTCACGTTACTAAAGAAGTTGTTGCACGTGCACACGCTGTCGGCGCTTCTGTTGAAGGTGAATTAGGGGTTATCGGTTCATTAGAAACTGGTAAAGGCGATAAAGAAGATGGTCATGGCGCTGAAGGCGTTATTGATAAGAAACGTTTAGTTACTGATCCTGATGAGGCTGCTCGCTTTGTTGCTGAAACACACTTAGATGCTTTGGCTGTTGCAGTTGGTACCTCTCACGGGGCTTATAAATTCACACGTAAACCGGATGGCGAAATTTTAGCCATTGATGTGATTGAAAAGATTCACCAAAAATTACCGAATACACACATGGTTATGCATGGTTCTTCTTCTGTTCCTCAAGAACTGCAAGATTTAATCAATGCTTATGGTGGTGCTATTCCACAAACTTTTGGCGTTCCTGTTGAGGAAATTGTTCGCGGCATCAAATCAGGTGTTCGCAAAGTTAATGTCGATACAGACTGCCGTATGGCAATTACCGGCGCTATTCGCAAGATCTTTGCTGAGAATCCGAAAGAATTTGATCCTCGTAAATATCTAAAACCGGCAATTGAAGAAATGGAAAAAGTTTGCGAAGCTCGT
Organism: Isotricha sp. YL-2021b; assembly: GCA_023805745.1. Lineage (NCBI taxonomy): Eukaryota > Ciliophora > Litostomatea > Vestibuliferida > Isotrichidae > Isotricha > Isotricha sp. YL-2021b. The sequence continues at coordinate 11,533 of JAJJKW010001458.1, forward strand.
TATATTGCTTTCGGTGCTGCCGGACATGCTGATCAGATCAAGCCAATTCCGATGTCTGTTATGGCAAAACGCTACGCCGCTGGTGAATTATAAGATATCTTTTTAAGATAAAACAAAAAGCTCTCAATTGCAAAATTGGGAGTTTTTTTATACTTAAATTATTGACTTTAAAAATTCAACAATTACCATGAATACAAGTCAATAAATGCGGAGAGAAAAATGAGTACGCAAGTCATTATCTTAATGACTGATAAAAATGGGCAACCGGTTCATTTTTTGAAAAATGAATTAGCAGACAGTCAAACACCATCATGTGGTGCATTAGAAACAATTCAAACCAAAATATTACCGGTATATCCGCACAATTTTATTAGCCGAATAGAATATCTAGGGTGTTGGAAACAATCTGGAACTCATTATGTTTTTCAATGCTACACGGATATTCCAGCCGGAGCCGGAACATTTCCGGAGATGATAAATGGTATTATTGCGAAATATCAGCGTCAAATTACAGAAAATAGTAAAATTGCTAATCAGCCCCTACAACAGGAAATAACTTTAGAAGATTTAATTAATGTTAAAGAATTTAATAAAGGTAAAGATATTGAAAAACTACAAAATGATTATGGATTTTATGAGACAGAGAGTAACCTTTATTCTTGCTCTATGAATTTCCCTGAGAGTATAAATTTTAGTGCTATTAATATTTTTAAGAAAAATCATCCCAGAGGCAATCATTCTCATTTGCGCAAGATAGAATATACATACGTATTGAGAGGAAAGCTTAAAGCAGAATTTTATATGCAAAATAATCCGAAACAAAAAAAAGAGATGATTTTTGAAGAAGGAATGCTCATTCGTTTTCTTCCCGGACATCATCACACTTTAACAGCAATAACGGCAATTGCTGTTGTTTTAGAAGCCTGTCCGCAAAAATTTGATGCAACAGATATTTATCACTGAATTTTTTAGTTGCAGCAAAGACAGAAACCTTGACATTGGACAAAAGAATGATATTATTCATACTAATAAAAAATTATTAGTTTTTTATTGTTTCACTTAAATAAAGAGCTTATGAAACCAAAGTTGCTTACCAAACGTCAACAGTTGGGAATTTTCAACTGTGCCGACCCAATTGCGGTCATGAGAGAGTACGTGTCCTATAGTCCGGATGTCCTCTTTGTGGCTCAAAAGAGACTGCATACGACATCTCTTGAGAAGTTTGTATCTAGGCGAAAGAATGAAAGTCCTGTAACTGAGATGCAGAAACAAATGTTTTTGAACCTCTCGGAAAAAGACGCTAATGAAATCTTTTTTGAGATAAACGGACACATTTATCCGGAAGTCCTGATAAAGATACTAGACACCTTCCCAAAAGAGGTTTCAAAAGAATTGTTGCTTGAGTATGGCAAGTATTGTGACCTTCCTGATGAGGTTCTCATTCTTGCCATTAGCGTTCTGGGCAAAGATTCCAAAGAAATGATTCTGAAAATAAAATATCTGGGAATAGAGATTTTTAACAAGATTTTCAGAGTCTTTGGCAAGGAAGAAGCAAAGAAGATTGTCATTGAGCTGTCTGCCGCTGGCAATCTAGACATAGATGAAAAGGTCGAGGCAAAATTCCTTAGAATTTATTCTAACGAAGATTTAAAAGACCTCTTGAAATGTTTCATCAAAAATGGCATTTGCATTGACGGAGAGCTCTTCTGCAAAATTTTCGATGTTTGTTCCTCTAAGGAAGAAATTGAGGAACTCCTGGATCTTGCTCTTGAAAACGACATGGACATCTGGTACGAAACACTAGATAGAATTGTCGAGTATTTCCCATCAGAAGAGGCAGGAAAGTACTTGGAGAGATTCTTCGAAGAAACATCCCCTGGCAGATGTGAGTATGACGATGATGAAAAAGAGGAGTACTACAATCGTTTGCTGACCGACGAAGAAAGAGAAGCACTCGAGGATGACTAATTCTAAGCACACAACAAAAAAACCGCCATTACGGCGGTTTTTTTATTTCAATACTTTTGCCACCAAATAAAGTACTTGCAATATTTGTCAATTTGTGATAATTTGTCTAAAATTTTACAAAGGGAAAAAGTATGAATATTGATGAGTATTTCGATAATCTTCAAGAAGAGAGTAAAGGTAAAAGTTTTGCGTTTTTGGCAGAACGTGTTCCAACCTCGGATCGAGCCCCTCATAGAATAGCGGTTGCAAAACCTATTCAACCAGATGAAACGGTCGTTCTCGTTTTAGCCGGAAGTGTCGGCAAGGGAAAACATATTGACTTATTTAATGGTATGCTTAAGAAGGTTGATGATTTTGTGAAAACGCAATCAGAATTTAAAGATAAAAACGTACGTGTTTGCATAGCTGTTTGTGATGAGGGAAAGCATCATCATCCTGCAAGTGCAAGAGAATTAATGTTTTATCAAAGTTGGCAAGATCAAAGCAGAATTGAACAAATTAAAAATCAAACCTCTCCGGAATGGATGACTGAAAATCTTAATCCTGCATACGTGCAAGATATTTATGATTTAGTTTTTGCGCCAAAAATAAAAGCCGCCGGAGAAAGTAAGGAAGAGTTACAAAAAATGTTGCGTTCAATTAATACGGTAACTTATTGTCATGGCAGTTATACCGGATTGAAGTTAGAAAAAATGGTTGGAAAGGAAATTAAAAAGTTTCACTTAACACAAGAAGAGCAGAAAAAAGTGATGCAACAAATGTTGTTTTTAAATTATGCTCCTGATGTTCCCATACAAGAGGCTGAATCCCAATTTATTTCTATTGAATCAGCCCAAGATAGCAGTGCTCGTTATCAACCGTTGCTTAAAGAATATTTTCAAATGGACGGAGCAGATTTTGGCGTTCTGCGTATAGCTTCTACAAATGTATTAATGTGTGCCCAAGTCGATAAAGAAGGTATTGAAGGAAATCCTAAAAGAGTTCATATGTTGAAGCCGATTAATGCAAATGATGAAGATATAGCCGACTTGCTTGGAGCTCCGCAATCGGAACAAACAACAGCTCAAGAGCCGAAAGAGGAAGAATTTTTAAGAGAACATTCCTTTTTAGGATTTAAACCGGTTAAAAATATGAGTAAAGGGGCATTAAAATTGCAAAAGTTTGCCAATAATATTCTTAAAAATGGAATTTTACATTCACTCAATCAACCCAATACGCCTTTACCAAATACCAGACATTTAGCTGCTTCAACACAAAAGCAATTTTTTGAGTTTACAAGAGCATGGATGACAGGACATAAACAAATGATCAAATTAAGTTGGTTATACCGTTTTTTCCCTAAAAAACGCCAAAGATTAGATGGATTCCGCTATTGGCACCAAAATAACCGAATTGAATTAGATTAAAAACAGTACTTTTCCTTAATTAAAAGCAAAACAAAAGAACCTTGCCCACGCGGAGCAAGGTTCTTCTGTTAAAGTAATGGAATGTTCAAAATGAGTTACTTACCGGTAGGCATATTAATGAAAGGAACGGTATTGCCCATCATATACTGAGGGAGTTTTCCATCCCACTTCTGCACAGCCTCATACTCAGTCAGGTTTTTGTTCTGAGCTAGAGCTTCGGCCCGAATTTGCATAGCCTTTGCTTCTGCCTCAGCGGCAATCACCTTTTGACGAGCCTCTTCCTGAACGCGTTTTGTTTTGTTTTCAGCCGTGAGAGCCATTTGTCGCTCAATCTCTTTGTTTTCGTTAGTCTTGTCAAATTCTGTAGAGAACTGAAGATCGGTAATCTGGACAACGACATTCTGGAAATAATTGCATTCCTTTTGGAGTTTTTGACGGAATGCTTCCTGAATGTTAGCACAGACCTTCGGACGATCAGAAATCAGCTGCTGAGCCTTCCAGTCGCCGAACTCACTCTTAGTAACATCAAAAAAACGTGCAGGGATAAGTGTTTGCTCATAACCTAAACCAACGTTCTCGTAGAGGGTTGCAACCTTCATGGGCTGTAGCTCGTAGTTGATCGTATATTTGATCTGCACGTTCTGCATGTCATTGGTGTAGGCGTCCATAGCGTCTTTATATACCTGGGTCTGGATAGACATCTCGGTTACACTTGAGAAGAAAGGAACTTTGAATCCCCATCCACTGGATACAGGCTCCTCCTGGACTTGGTTGAACACTTTCATAACTCCCTTATGTCCTGGAGCAACTGTGTAGATGCTACTAAAAAGGAGGCATACGAGTACGATAGCACCAATACAAATCCCAATCCAACGCATAATGGTCTTTGTTTCCATAAGCTTACTTTATTTTTGTTGTTTTTTACTTCAGCAATGTTTGGTTCAAAATTTTCTCTCAAACAACAGAAAAATATAAATTGAAACGAAAATAAATCTGATTTTAACGGGTCCCTATGACAAGTAGTCATAAACTGCTAAAGCAGCGGGCGTCTTTTGCGTAAAAGAAACTTAATCAGAAATTTTTCTAATATCCGAAGATATGTTTATCAAAATACACTTTTCATTATGTTTTCAAAAAAACAATGACATCACTTAAGTAAGGTTTAATAATACATTTTTAATTTGTTCGTAATAATTGAACATTTATAAATATACCATATTTTTTGTGTCTAAACAAGAAAAATCGACATAAAACGGAATGAGAAGAAAATTTAAGTAAAATCAGCCTTTTAGCTTACCATTGGCTTTATAGATGTAAGAAATAATTTCCGCAACAGCTCCAAATGCTTCCAAAGGAATCTCACTGTCAATATCAACGGCTTTCAAAATTTGCAATAAATCAGCATCTTTATGAATCTCAATCCCTTCATCGAGGGCAATTTGCACGATTTTCTTGGCAATATGCCCTTGCCCTTTAGCAACGACCACCGGAGCGTTATTTTTTTCCATATCATAGCCCAGCGCAACCGCATAATCTGGGGATAACGCGTCATCATCGTTGTAATCAGAGGGATTTGAGCTATCATTATTATCGAGCATAAATACAATCTTTTGTAAAATTAAAAACAAACAGATTGTAATGCAGCTATTTGAAAATGCAACATGTTTTGGCATATAAATTGCATTTTTAAAAGCATAACAGAGTCGTTTATAAGGGGAATAACTATGGATATGTCTGAATTATCCATTGTGAATTTGACAAGAAACAAGCTGAACTATTTGTCTGAGCGGCAAAAAGTGATTGCAGCTAACGTAGCTAATGTCAATACCCCGGGGTATGTTGCCAAAGATGTTGAAGAGCCTGATTTTGCCAGTATGGTTAAAAATAGCCAATCTCAACAAATGAAGATGACAGTAACCAACCCAAAGCACATGATGACTGCCCCCGTGCAAGGAGGAATGTATAAAGTTTATACCCCCAAACCGGATACCGCTTTAACAATTGACGGTAATGGGGTAAGTATAGAAGATCAGCTCAATGAAGCCAGTAAAGTAAAAAGTGAACATGAAAAGGTGCTGACCATCTATAACAAGTACAAATCATTGCTACAAACTGCAAATACGAAGATTAATACATAGAGGTAACACATGGCGGGGAATCTATTAGTTAGCGCAGACATTGCTGTTTCTGGGATGAAAGCCCAGTCAGAGCGTTTGCGTGTCATCGCCGAGAATATGGCTAATGCCGATTCGACAGCTACTCGCCCGGGAGAGGAGCCCTATCGCCGCCAAGTGGTGACATTTAAGGATTATGTTGATGCTGAGACCGGAGCCCATAAGGTTAAAGTCTCAAGCGTGGCACAAGATGAGTCCGAATTACCTAAAAAATATGATCCGAACCATCCTGCCGCAGACGCACAAGGATATGTGACGTTACCAAATGTTAACCCATTAGTAGAAATGATGGATATGAAAGAAGCCCAACGCAGTTATGACGCCAATCTTAATATGATGAAAACCGCGCGGGATATGAATACAAAAGTTTTAGATATTTTGAAGTAGAGGTTAGATAATGAATAATATTTCCAGTGCTCTTAATGCATATCAACAAGCTTTATCACGTATTGGCAATGCTGCCAAAGCGACCACTATTACAACAGCGCAAAATGAAGCGCCTAAGAATAATTTTCAAAATATGGTAACTAAAGCTATTAGCGAGGCTGAACAAATTGCTCAAACGGCAGAAGAAACATCAATTGCCGGTTTAGCCGGTAAAGCCGATATTCAAGACGTTGTTTTAGCTGTTTCGAATGCTGAAGTTGCTGTTGAAACGGTTGTTGCCTTTAGAGATACAGCAATTAAGGCATATAAAGAAATTATGCAAATGACCATCTAGTCATGAAAGTTACGATTCTAGCCATCGGTAAATGTAAACCCAAATCGCCCGAAGCGCAGATTATTGATGAATATATCAAGCGCTCTTCTTGGCATATTCAAATCAAAGAAAAAGACAATTCTACTCAAGAAGATGAAGCTGCTTTTTTACAGAGTCATATTTCCACAGGGGCAAAAGTTGTTGTTTTAGATGAACGTGGCGAAAACATCAAAAGTTTAGATTTGGCACATAAAATTGAATCTTGGCAATTAGAAGGGTGTTCTGAAATATGCTTTTTAATAGGAGGTGCTGATGGACACCTGCAAAGTACTCGCGATAAAGCTGATTTAATCCTGTCTTTCGGGAAGTTAACATTACCTCATATGTTAATGAGAGCTGTCTTATCTGAGCAAATTTATCGCATTCAGAAAATTATAGAAGGTCATCCTTATCATCGTGAATAAACAAAAATAAACAAATTTATCCAAAAAAATACTTGGCAAGTTGTGAATTATAGGCTATACTCGCTTTACGAATCAGGAGCGAATGAATGGCAAAAAAACGTTGGCAAAAAAATCTATTGATAGGGACTTTCTCAGTAGCCTCTTTATTAGGCGGCGTTTCTGCTTATGGATTGTATGAACTTAATAAAATCAATACCGAAGAGTTTGCGAATAGTACTGTCAACTTTTTCGGAAAAAAGCTTTCTCTCCAAGAATTTTATGAAAATGTCGAATACAGAAAAGACCATTGGGTATATGTAAATCCCCAAAATAATCGTGTCCACGATCTTAATGCAATGACTGATTTTGTGCATCGAGGAAATAAAGAAGCCGGTAGAGCGTGGCGACGTATTCAGGGCCATCGGTATTGTAAAATAGACACGGTTTATTATTTTAAGGTAGAAAATGATTCTATGACACCGCTCGATAAACCGAAATATATGTATAAAAGAAAAGATTCAGATGAATGTATTCCTATGCCATCACTAGGAAAAAACTTCCCTCACGGTAAAATGATTACGCAATTTGAACCCTTGAACGGTCAAAAAGAAAGAGCTGTTGATCAATATAATGACTATATTAATTGCACCTCAGACCATGAGGATCAGCATGAAGCAAGCAAAGATCCTGGACCAGACCTGGATCATTCTACTGCGATTGAGCAAATCGGCCAAAGTTATGAATTAACGTTTGCAGAAACCTGCTGGAACGAAATTATTTCTAATATCAGCCAGTTTTTAAAACAGCGGGAAAATTACTTATTATCTGGTAGAGATCCTGAAAAATTTTCTAATCGCTTTCAATTTTACCCTCAAGCGGTTAAAGAGGGTAAATTTAATCCGCAACTTAATAAAAAAATATCCCCTAAAGAGCTGGAATTTATTGCTGATAGTATCATGAGTGAGTGGATGGGGGATAAATTTCCGATTTATCACAATAGAAATATGAATAGGACACTGGCCATCCATGCGACAACTTGCTCTAATTATAATTCAGTGCAAGAGAATATTTCTAAGCACATAGCAGTTTTACAAGACAAGATGGTGATTAAAGGCTATAATTTCTTTCCTTATCTCTATAAAAGAGAACAAGAGATATTAGATGGTTTAACTGCGGAAGATAAGGCACTTTTTGCAAAGAAAGTCGCAGAGAAAAGGAAACATCAAACCCACCTCGGCGATTTGGAATGGACGCGTATGAGTCAAGGTCAAGAAGCATATGAGGCCAGAATACACCGTAATGTCCGAGCAGCTCAAGCCAATAAAGTGATTCGAAAAATCAAAAAACCATGGCTGTTTTTGCAAAAAAAATTCGGTCAATCTCTGTAAGTTTATAATCCACCTTTTCTTGACAAAAATCGCAGAATCAAGTATCCTTAAAAATAAGGAGAGATGAAAATGTCACAGGATTTCTGCGTCATTGATATTGGAACGAATGCTGTTAAATGTAAGATATTTGCAGGAGGGGAATACTATACCCCGAAAAACAAATTTTTATCCAATGAAGGAACAGATAATCTTAATCCTGAAGAAGTTGTTTCCCATGTCGTTGATTATATCAATGAGGCAACAGAAAAACATATTGAGAAAAATAGAATATTCATTGCGGCAACGGAAGGTTTCAGGACTTCATCTAATCAGGAAGAAATAAAAAAACAAATCAGCGCCAAAACAGGGCGAAAAGTCCATTTAATTTCACCACGTAAAGAAGCATGGTTGGCTGTTTTAGGCGGGTTAAGTTCTATCCGCTTCAAAGGGGAGCGCCCAAAACAAGTTTTATTTATTGAAAGCGGTGGCGGTAGTACGGAAATATCATTAGTCAATACCGCCGATAATCCGATATCTCTTATATCTACAAACTCTCTACCTTTAGGATCTAAACGGTATTTAGTTGATGAAAACGATGAAAAAACGCAAAAATTAATTTCTCAGCGCATAAGTGAAATGCTCCGTCGTGCAAAAGCCAAGGGTATTTCTATAGATAAGTCTTTACGAGTGGTTATTAACTCAAGCGCCGCAACCAGAATAATTGGCAAACAATATGGTATGGAAAAATATAACCCGCTTGAGATAACACAAAAGCAGTATAAAATGGGCTTAGAACGCTTTTATAAAGCAAGTCAGGAAATTATCAATCATCCGGAAGCTGAAAAACTAATGAAGGATTATTTGCTTCAGGCAGAAGTTGTTGATGGTTTTGTCGGGCATACCTATATTCTGAATCACATTTTAGAAACGCTCAAAAAACGCACAGAAGAGCCTTTTCTAAGCCGTGTTCCAATCACTACGACGATTGGCGGTCTCAAAGATGGATTAATGGATGAAATCCTCAAAGAAAAAGATAAAACCCCAGAAGAGATAGAAAAAAAGATCTTTTCTATTGGTCAAGATAAAGAGGATAAAAAAGACGACGAAGAAAAGGATGAAGAAGAGCCTCAACCAATAGATAATACTAAGAGCAAAGTTTGGCAAAAGAAGTATGAGGCCTATTATAAAGCCCAAAATCCTGATTATGTTTGTACAACAGACCCCGAAAATCATCATCTGACAGTTGAAGATCAAGGCAACAAAGTCATTTATACGGAGCCGGAAAAAGTTTTGGTTTCAGCCAACAAGGAAAGCAAAGACAATAAATTATATGAAGATATGATTAAGCTGGCGAAAGAGCAGGGGCTTAAAGATATCAAATTTGAGCCGGATGTTGATTTAGAAACGCGGTTACGGATTTATGCCGCATGTCAAAAAAACGGTATGAAAGTTCAGAATTTTCTCTATAATCCCAAAATGTTGGAAGCTGTCTCTCCTGAGACCAGAAAAATTGTTGAAGCTTCATTTGTTAAACCACAAACAAAATATCGCGAAGCCGCCGCTCAACAAAATCAAATGTAGTTCTAATCAGTAATTATCATCAGAGTATGGAGGAACAGGATAACGATTTTCCTCTTGATAACGAGACATTTCCGAGCGGTGTTGATAGTCTTGGAAACGTTGCTGCTGCTGATTATAATAGGCAGCGCGTCGACTTTCGTATGCAGCCTGCCTGACAATATCTTCAATTTTAGTTTTAATCCACCATGGGGCATAAACCGTAGGGAAAACCAATCGCCCGGTACCGGTACCCGTAAAGACAATATCACCATAATTCAAAATACGCCCGAGGAGAGATTGATTAACGGCAACTGATTCTATTTTATCATTGGTAATTTCTTCAGAATAGATATGAATAATTCCAATTTTATAGACCACACGATAATTGGTAATAACCATCTCAATAGAGTAGTTGCGAATGAATAGATAAGTAATCCGCAACAAAATCAAAAAACCGATTATTTTTTCAGATTTTTCAAAAAAGACTATAAATTCGCCCATTGTATTGGCGATAAAAACATTCATAGATTCGCAAAAGATAATATATAGCAAGGACAGTTGAAAATAGATATCAAGATAAGAAACCCAATGGCGATGGGGTCTGAAGATAATCTCTTCATTAAGATGCAGGGTATTTTGAACATAGTGTCCCATGGGCGGCCTCTTTTGCCTAATAAATTATATGCCTAGCTTATCTGATTATCAAAAAATGTCAATCTGAAACAGACGATTCTTTTCGATTCTGATACAGAATGGCTTGCCAAGCAGTCCAAATGCATAACAGAACATTGGCAATGGCAGAAGGGTAGGCTTGCACATAAGCATTATGAACGAGCCACAAGAGCATATTAAAGATAAGCGCATATCGCATTTGTTGTTCATTTTTAGTCGTGTAAATAAAGACAGTATAGCTGGCTGAAGCGACCACCGGAAACCAACCGATAATCCCGCGATTATTGGCATACAAACCGATAATCACGCTCAAGATGAGTAAAATCAGAGTGATATTTTTTGTGAGTTTGCCACAGTAGGATAATATATTACGGATTAAGCAAATAATACTGATAACCAAAGCCGAATAGGTGAATAAGGCGATATTTGCAAAAATGCCGAAGAAAGTATCTCCGATTTGCCACCACATAAAATCAGCCTTGCTTTTTTTGTGGCAGACACCGCAATGCAAATGGCTGATAAGAGCGAAAAGAAATTTCCGATAAGAAGATATGTCTGCATGGTTTACCTATTTATTTTCCTTCAAAATATAAATTAGAGCATAACTAAAAGAGCTTAAAACAACCTTAAAACCCCTCACCCTAACCCTCTCCCCATAAATGGGGCGAGGGAATGAGTGGGAAACAAGAGGTGTGAAGGAAGAAAGAAGAGAACGCGAACTTGGAAAAACATAAATCATTAAAATAGATTTATCTTATTATCTCCTCGCCCCACTAGTTCCCTTAAGTTCCCTCGCCCAGCTTGCGGGGAGAGGGTTAGGGTGAGGGGCATTATAAAAAAGACTGAGGGGTATAATATTTTTCTTATCTTTCCCAAACTCCGAACTCACCAGATTTGTAACCTCGCAAATGCTTCGGACAAATCTTACCTCTCTTTCCGCAAGAGAGGAATTTTTTCTCCATTCGCTCTTTCATTCTTCTTATTTTTCCGATTCTCTATAAATTTACACACAAAAAATACTGTAACATATTGAATATAAATAAAAAATATACATCAATTTTTGAGGGGTTGACTCCCGCCAAAAGAGCAGATAACCTCAAATCATTCCTTAACAAATTATTAATGAGGATTTTATCAACTTTTACCCTATCTATTTTTTCTAACTTGCTTAAACATTTCAATGGAAAGGAGCTTTTATGAAAAATAATCTATTTTTAACCACGGCGCTGGTTGCTACAACTTTTGTAGCAAGTAATGCTATGGCGGAAACAATCAATGCCAGAACAGAAATTAACGCTAATACAACCTACGAGGATGCTGTAACTGCTAATGGTATTGAAACAACTAGTATTTTATATGGCGGTGTTTTATTTAATAATACAGGTGTTACAACTACTTTTGAAAAAAATGTAACCATGACAAATAATACAAACAATTGGGTTGCCGGTGCTATATCCAATGGTGGCACAAGTGAACTTGTTGCTGGTGGAACTATTCAATTTAATGGTTTAACGACATTTACAAATAATACATCAGCATCGCATGCAGGTGCTGTTTATAACCAAGGAACAATGAATTTTGCGAAAAATTCAATTTTTGAGAACAATTCAGCTACTGCAAATGGTGGTGCAATTAATAATGTAGCAGATTCCACTATAGTTTTCGAGAAAGACGCCAATTTTTCACAAAATACCGCTAATTCGTATGGTGGTGCAATAGAAAATGATGGGAATATCACTTTTGAAGGAATATCAACTTTTTCTGGCAATAAGTCTACGTTAGGCGGTGCAATTCATAACTCTGGTACTATTACATATAATGACCTTGCTACATTCAATGATAACTACACATTAGGTAGTGAAAATGGTGGTGTAATTTACAATGGTGGAAATATTACTTTTAATAATGGATTAAAAACAAACAATAATGGAAAAAGCCCAGATGGAACAAAAATTGCTGGTACAAATATATCCAATATTGCTGGTAACCTAAAAGTTTTGGGTGGTGATGTCGAAATTACTAATAATTTTGCAAAGCAGGGAGCAGGACTTGTGAATGTTGCAACAGGAACACTTACAATAGGTACTGCAGAAAACGCTTTAAGCAAAGTGCTATTTGATAGTAATGAAACAACAAGTACAGGTGGTGCTATCTATAATGGTAACACAACGACTATTTACGCAGATAATGCTACATTAACGAATAACAAAACGACCGCAGGTTATGCTGGTGCAGTTGGTAACATGGCGGGAAGTTTTTACCTTTACGGAAAAAATAATAAATTTGAATCTAATAAATCATTAGGTTCAGTTGCTGTGGATGATGCCAATGAATATAAGTATGGCGGTGGTGCAATTCAAAACAATAGCGGAACGGTCGTTATTGGTTTAGAAGATGGTAGTAGTACCAATAAGTTTACTGGTAACGAATCTGCAATGCATGGTGGTGCTGTTCTTTCTCGTGGAGGAACGACTACATTTAATGGAAATACCTACTTTGAGAACAATACTGCTGCTGTAAATGGTGGTGCGATTCATAATATTAAAAATAGTGTTATGACATTCAACGGCAATACCACATTCACAGGTAATAGCGATAGTACAGGTGCCAATGATATCTACAACACCGGTACAATTAACTTCAATGGTGATGTAACATTAGATGGTGGTATTACCGGAAATGGTACAATCAATATTGCTTCTGGTAAAACTTTTGATATCGGAACAGCAACGGTTGAGACAAAAGATATCACTTTTGCCAGTGGTTCTACTTTAGCTCTCAAGATTAATAGCACTGATGAACATGGTACAATCAAAGTTAGCGGAGATTTCACCAATACAGGTGCAACCTTAAATCCAACAATTGCTAATGGTATTTATTCTGATGGTATGAAAGTAACCTTAATTGATGGTGAAAACATTACTGATGAATTTAACTATTCAACAGAAAACGGATTATATGTATTCGCTGGTGTTGGCGATGGTACCTATGAAGTCAGCAAGAAATCTAGTGAAGAGATTGCCGCTGAAACAGGTGCTTCTCAAAACCAAGCTGCGACAGTCACAGCTGTTACCAGTGGTGAAAGCAGTAATGCTACATTCAACGCTATTGCAGAAAATATCAGTGATTTAATGCAATCCGGCGGTGCTATGGGCGTTCAGTTAGCATTAGAAGCTGCCGAAACTTTAGCACCTGAAGTTGCTCCTGTTGTTGCTCAAACTGCATCAGAGAATACTTTGCAAGTATTCAATGCTGTTTCAACCCGTTTGAGTGGTGGCTCAGCTACTCCGGCTAACAGAGGTATGTCTTCTGGTGATTTGAATGGTGTCGCTGTTTGGGCTCAAGGCTTATACAATCATGCTAAGTTAGACAATACTCGTAAAGCTAGAGGCTACGATGCAGATTCTGAAGGTATGGCTTTCGGTCTCGAAAAACAACTTAACAGCAATCTTAAAGCTGGTATCGGTTATGCTTATACCCATACAGATATTGATGGCCACAATCGTGACTTAGACGTTGATACACATACAGCTTTGGCTTATGCTGAATATAAACCAAGTGCATGGTTCGTTAATGCTGTTGCTTCTTACAGCTGGTCTGATTATGACGAAGACAAGAGAATCTTAGGTCGTAAAGTTACCGGTGATTATGATGCTCAGTCTTATGCATTGCAAGCTATGACCGGTTATGAGATGGCTTATAACAATACAATCTTCACACCGGAGACAGGGTTACGTTATATCCATGTTTCTCAAGATGGTTATAAAGATACAGCCGGACAATACGTTTATGGTTCAGAAGTTGATACTTTAACAGGTATCTTCGGTATAAGAGCTGAACAAGCTTATGAATTAGACAACGGTTGGACACTTCGTCCGCAAGCTCGCTTAGCATACACATACGATATTGCTAATGATAACGGTAATTCCGTCGCTTCTTTAGCAAACGGTGCTGTATACTCAGTTACCGGTGAGCCGATGAAACGTTCTGGTCTTGAAGCAGACGTCGCTTTGACTGCTGATATAACAGATAGTGCTTCTATCTCTTTGGGATACCAAGGTAAATTCCGTGATCACTATAAAGATCACACAGGCTTAGTAAACTTTAGATATGAATTCTAAGTTTAGTATCTGTTAATCAAAAAAAGTCCGCTGAGCTGATTGGTTCAGCGGATTTTTTTTATGCCCTTTTAATATGTTTTATGGAACAGTGTATTAAAAAAAAGAGCGACATAAAGCCGCTCTCAAAGTAGAGTTGATTTTAATTAGCATTGTAAAACACAGGCATCCTCAGTTGTGACTGTCGAAACACTGTGAAGAGAGTGAACATAATGTGTATATTCACACTTAAAACTATTAACGTTACCATAGCCGCGAGCAATAAATTCTGCCGCGACAATGTCAGCTAAAGCCTTGGCATCCGGACGAACCGAAGCTAAAGCATTAAGCTTTTTAATCATCATTTTTTTATACTTAAAATTATCTTTGCCAAGGACCTTAATTTTATTAATTTCCTTAAGCGTTTTATTGAGATTTTCAGCATTGCGTTTAATTTGGAATTTTGCAACACTGGCATCATAATTAACAAGGGCATCAAAATTTTTAATTTGATTAAGAATGGATCCGGAATGAAGATTAGGAAATTCTGCTTGTAATGTTTCGTGCAACAGGGCAAATAAGCCTCCTTTATGCGCGCCGGCGTGAAGAACTTGATTCAAAAATTTCTCGCCGAAGGTTTCTTTGGATAGAGCTAACATTTTTGACAACTCCTCTTCAAAATTCATAATTATATTTATACCTTTAGTATACCATATTTTTCAGGCCATAACAAGCCTTATCGTCATAATATTGTAACAAATATCAATTATTTGAGGGGATTCAAGCTAACCAAATGTGGAGAAAGGATAATTTTATTTACAATCCGGTGCAAAATGATATATTTTCTGGTAAGAAATGGAGAATTTTATGAATAAAATTTGCTATTCGTCAGAAGTTTATGGTTTGGCTGTAGAAGAT
The DNA here is from genome assembly GCA_023805745.1 of Isotricha sp. YL-2021b. Lineage (NCBI taxonomy): Eukaryota > Ciliophora > Litostomatea > Vestibuliferida > Isotrichidae > Isotricha > Isotricha sp. YL-2021b. The sequence goes on from JAJJKW010001458.1 coordinate 26,838, forward strand.
TTATCCACTCTGCCGGATTCGACAATAAAACCTAAAAATATACCGAATGATGATGTGATTCTTTTAATCGGAAAACGTCGTCTCTGGCTTAATGATATTCCTGTTGTGCAAGATACCTTGCTCAAAGGACGAGAGCTTGTTGAAAAAGCCATAACAGAAGGGCAAAAATATATTCCGGTCAGAATAGCTTTTGAATCAAGAGTTAAACCCTATGACTTTATAACGCCTCTTATTCGCTCATTACGCTATAAATATAATTTATTTAGTAGCAACATCTATCATCTTCGCCCGCAAGAAATCAGAGAAAAAGGTCTTGAACGCAATTTACGCACAGCCGAAAATGCGTATAAATTTTCTAATCCGAAGTATCAGATGAGTGATGAAGAGCGCCATAAAACTTATGAAGATTTAGTCAAAAGTATGAAAGAAAACGGCTATGATGATCGTTTTCCATTAGATATCATGCTCTGTCGCAATATGGGAGTAAAAGATACGCTCAATCAAGGACATCACCGTATGAGCGTTGCCTTAGAATGTGGAGTGGAACGCGTCTCAGTTGAATTTTGTGCCGCAGGGCAGCCACCAAAATTTTTGCACCCCATCTGCCGCCAAATTGCCGATTTTAATTTGTCAGTTAAACATTTTATCAGTCGTTTGAGGTCTTAAATGAAGAAAATTATTCATATTGCCAATTTTAATCTGATTCGCCTTAAAGGATGTTTTCAAGTCGGGTTTCCGTTTAAGATTTCTAACGGCTTAATTCGTAATGGCTATGCGGTTTTTAATTATCCAGATAGAGACTTATGTCGTATGTTTGGATTCGGACATCAAAATTGGTTTGCTAAGAAAAAACTTAATAAACATCTTCTCAATTATTGTCGAGTGATGGAGCCAGATGCTTTATTTGTTGGTCATGCTGATTTAATTGAGGAAGAAACACTTCTTAAAATTAAAGAGATGTTTCCTCAATTGAAGATATTGCAGTGGAGTTGTGATTGGATTCATCCAGAGCTGGCACAACGCAATATTGCCGCAATTAACAGTAAGCTCAAGGCCGCTGATGTCAATTTGATAAGTACCGGTGATAGCAAGCTGTTAAGTCAGTTCAAAACAGCTCAGAATAGAGTAGGGTACGTGCCAAATATGGCCGATGATGCGCTTGAAACAGGTCGAGCATTTGATTACGAGGAATTGCCTTATGACATAATGTTATGTGCTAATACCGGCCGCCGTCAATTTTGCGGACAAGATGAAGAAATTGAAAAAATTGTCGATGATAGCATGGCTCAAGTTGAAAATTTGCGCTGGAAATTGGCGGGTATTAAAGGGCAACCAACCTTAAACGGATTTGAATATTTGCGAGCTTTAGGTGAGTCAGCAATGGGGCTGAACTTAAGCCGCATGAATGATATTTATTTATACAGTTCCGATCGAATGATTCATTCTTTTGCCAATGGTCAACTGGTTTTCTTAGATAGTCGTAATGGCTTTCAAGATTTATTCAACGAAAAAGAAGCTGTATTTTATACCACACGTGAGGAGTTTTTTGATAAAGTTCGTTATTATAAAAACAATCCTCAAGAGCGGATGAAAATTGCCGCCGCCGGCCACCACAAAGCACATACTGAATTCAGTAATGTTGAGGTAGCCAAATATATGGCCGATGTCTTGTTTGATGAAAATTATAAACCCCAGAAGAAGTGGCAGATTATTCTGTAATTCCTCTTTACTTTTTTGTGGATATACATTATGTTAGCTTTTGTTGTTTAATAACAGAGGTTTTGCAAAATCTAAGATATGTTTCTTTTATGTTTTTATGCCGGATTGGCAATTGTTATTTCTTTTATTTGTTCTGTATCTGAGGCATCACTTTTATCTATTACCCCCAGCTATATTGCCGGATTGGAGGAGAAAAACCCCAAATGGTATAAACGTGTTTCTAAACTTAAACGCAATATGGATACACCATTGGCAGCTATTTTAACACTTAATACTATTGCACACACGATTGGTGCTGCCGGTGTAGGAGCACAGGTGACAAGTATCTTTGGCGCATCTTATCTAGGCTTGGCATCTGGGGTTATGACTTTAGCCATTTTAGTATTGTCTGAGATTTTGCCAAAGACAATTGGCTCTAAATATTGGCGGCAACTGATCCCATCAATGTGTATTTGTGTTGAGACTATGGTTTTTATTCTAAAGCCTTTATTATATATTTCTAACTTTATCATGGGGCTGTTCGGTAAGTCAGAAGAAGCTGATGTTAAAGATGAAATTAAAGCTTTAGCAAAAATCGGCAGAGACCAAAACTTGCTCGATGATACTAAGTTTCGGATTATCAACAACATTATCAAATTACAAGAAGTTTGCGTCGGCGATGTTATGACTCCGCGTACCGTGGTTCATAAAGTCAAACCGGGGATGAGTATTGAAGAATTTGATAATTTCTTATGCAGTACACCGTTTTCCCGCTTTCCGATCATTGATGAACATGAGCAAAATTTCTTAGGTTATATTCATAAATCAAGTTCTTATACTGCCAAAAATGATAAAGATAAAGTTGAAAAGTATGCTCGTCCGATGCGCTCTTTTTCAGATGAAGCCCATTTGGAAGTTGTCTTGAACTCAATGTTAGAGGATCATAATCACATGGCACTAGTCATTGATGCTTTTGAAAACTGGGTTGGGATTATTACTTTAGAAGATATTTTAGAAACCATTTTAGGTAAAGAAATTGTTGATGAAACAGACCAAGTTGCCGATATGCAACAATATGCCCGCCTGAAGTGGAAAAATAAGTGCGCACAAAAAGGCTTGTAACTAAAAGCTATATAGAAAAATAAGATTCTGCCACTATCTCCTTTAATGTCATATGAAGTAAGGAGAAAAAATATGAGAACAGAATTATCAAATACCGATACAACCGCCAGAAATATCCCGATTCACGTTCCTGTCTCAAGTGAATTGAAGAATTTCTTACACCGTTTTTGGAATATGGTTGATATGCCGCAAACAACAGAAGCAGCAGACCTTGCCCCTAAAATTGAAGTCGCCGAGAATAAAGACGCCGTAACCGTCTCGGCAGAACTTCCGGGGATTGATGCCAAAGACATCGACTTACAAATTTCTTCTGATGGATATTTAACCATCAGCGGTGAGAAGAAATGCGCCAAAGAACATGGTGAAAGAGACAATTATTTTTCAGAAATCTATTATGGTATGGTCAAAAGAACGATTCCTCTGCCATGGGACTTGGATTATAATAAAGCAGACGCTAAGTATAATGACGGCTTACTCTCGATAGAAATTCCAAAGTCTCAAACCGAAAAAGCCAAAGTCAAAAAAATTAACGTCAACAAGATGTGAAACAAAAAAAATCCCTCATCAAAAGAGGGATTTTTTATTGAGACGGAAAAGGATAACTTTCAAGCCATTTTAAAGCATATTTCTTATCTATTTCTGCTGCTCTTTTTGCAATTTCTGATACTTCCAAATGGTTTTGGAGAACATCTTTGAGAAGAGATTGTATAGCCAATTCTTTCGCATCTTCAGAAATAACAGGTAAAGATTTTACGGTTTGTTTGGCTTTAATCGCAGAATTAGGTTTTCCTGTTAGCAAAGGATGATAAGGTGGCAACCCTCGTCCCTCGTATAAGCTGCGATACGCACAAGAAGGAGGAAGTAATTCCAAGTGATGCTCCAGTAAATCCATATTAACTTTGACGCACCCACCTTCAGCCTTTATCAAACGATTATCATAACAAGAGCACAACCCTTTTTTTAGATCGAAAAATTTGCACATGTAATTAGAAAAATGAATCAGATTGTCATCAGAATATTTGCACATGCAGCATTTTCCACACTTAAGGCAAATTTGCTCCCACTCTTTCTCTGAAAGAGTATCGAGCGGTTTTTCATAAAAATTCATAATTAATAGTATTGGTGATAGACACTGTATAATATGATATTTATTTAAAAGCAAGAAAATTTTGTCTAAGAAATATTGCCATGTTTCTCAACGAGCTTAATATCGCAATTATAATATTTTAAAATTTTATGATAATGTTTCCAAGTAACATTCATTCCCATTTCTATCTGGTCGAGGACATACGGTCGGATATTGTTAGCAGCAGCAACCTGATGCAAAGTTTGACGTTGTTGAATACGCCATAAACCAAGCTGATAACCGATTTGCCTCCGGATAGGATTTTTATGTGTTGCCATTTTTTTGAACTCCTTATTTTTGCTAAGTTAACAACAAAAAACTCGCCTTTTTAAAAGGCGAGGGAGTTCAAACCTGCTAAAGAACAGTATGATGTATTCAATATATTTCACCATCTCCCTCTTCACCGGAAGGAGTTATTTTCTTTAGGGAGGTTTGATACTCCATAAGCAGAACACCTGCTTACAAAAACAATCATAAAAGAGATATCTAAAATTGCAAGCTGATTTTTATAAATTCTTTAATCCGAGTTGTTCAAGTTCTTTTATTTTATCTCGATAAACCATGGCTTCTTCAAATTCAAGATTCGCGGCAGCTTCTTGCATTTTCTTCTTGTATTCGCGCAAGGTCTTATCAATATTTTTAACTTCTTCGAGCTTCTTCTCATCACTGTCATCTTTAACAAAATCAGTTTCCGTCATTTCGCTCAAAGTTGAAGAAATACTCTTTTTAATCGTTTGAGGGGTGATACCATGCTCAATATTATACTGCACTTGTTTTTGCCGACGACGATTCGTTTCATCTAAGGCATTTTTTATGGAATCCGTTATTTTATCGGCATAAAGGATAACGCGTCCGTGAGCATTTCTCGCAGCCCGCCCGATAGTTTGAATTAAAGAGCGTTGAGAGCGTAAGAATCCTTCCTTATCAGCATCTAAGATAGCTACGAGTGAACACTCCGGAATATCTAAGCCTTCTCTAAGTAAGTTAATACCAACTAAAACATCAAAAACTCCGAGCCTTAAGTCACGAATAATTTCAATACGCTCTAATGTATCAATATCCGAGTGCAGATAACGCACTTTAACGCCATTTTCATTGAGATATTCGGTTAAATCTTCAGCCATTTTTTTAGTCAGAGTTGTAACTAAAACGCGCTCGTTTTGTGCGACTGTTTTACGACACTCTTCCATCAAATCATCAATCTGATTTTCAACCGGTCGCACATCGCAAATCGGATCTGTCAAACCTGTCGGACGAATAACTTGTTCAGCAAACACCCCTTTGCTTTGTGTCAATTCCCAATCACCAGGAGTAGCTGAAACAAAAATACTTTGCGGGCGCATTTTATCCCATTCTTCAAATTTAAGCGGGCGATTGTCCACACAAGAGGGAAGACGAAATCCATAATCGGCTAATGTACTTTTACGGTTAAAATCTCCTCGAAACATTCCTCCGATTTGCGGAATGGAAATATGGCTTTCATCAACAAAAACAAGTGCATTTTCCGGCAGATATTCAAACAACGTCGGTGGTGGTTCGCCGGCTTTGCGTCCCGTCAAATAGCGAGAATAGTTTTCGATTCCTTTGCAATGACCTGTTGTTTCCAGCATTTCTAAATCAAATCTCGTCCGTTGACCGATTCTTTGCGCTTCAAGCAATTTATTTTCGCGTGTAAAATATTCTTCTCGCTCTTTTAGTTCTTCTCTAATTTGCTGCATGGCATGAGCAATAGTCGGACGTGGCGTTACATAATGACTGGCCGGATAAACGGTTGCTTCATCTAAAGTTTGAATTTTTTTACCAGTTAAGCTGTCAAACTCGTATAAATCATCAATTTCATCACCAAAAAAAGAAACTCTCCAACCTCTGTCTTCTAGGTGAGATGGGAAAATATCCAATATATCGCCATTGACTCTGAATGTTGAACGCACAAAATTGCTTTGATTGCGCTCATATTGTAGTTCTGCTAAACGTCGATAAATCTCAGGGGGTTCAACAACATCACCTTTTTTTAATTTAAGAGTCATATTACTGTATGACTCAACATCACCTAAACCATAAATACAAGAAACTGAGGCAACAATAATGACATCATTATACTCAAGTAAACTTCGCGTTGCGGCATTGCGCATCCGATCAATTTGTTCATTAATAGCGGAATCTTTTTCAATATATAAATCTGTTTTCGGAACATAAGCTTCCGGCTGATAATAATCATAATATGAAACAAAATATTCAACATGATTATGTGGAAAAAATTCTTTCATTTCGCTATAAAGTTGCGCGGCTAAAATCTTATTCGGTGCCATAATCAGAGCAGGGCGCTGCATCTCTTCAATGATTTTAGCCATCGTAAAAGTTTTACCACTACCGGTAACGCCGAGTAATACTTGATTTTTATCACCACGCTTTAATCCATCGCATAACTCTCTGATAGCTTCCGGCTGATCTCCGGAGGGCTCAAAAGGACTTACAATTTGTAATTTATTACTGTTTGCTCTCATCATTTGGTGCAATATTTTCAGAGAACAATGAATTAATATATAGCTTTGCAAAATTACTGAAAGCTTGAACGTTTTGAATAGAACTGTTAATATCTTTAAGGCTTATTTTATCTTTTTCAAAACGATCAGTTAAAATATTAAAAATACTGGCGTAAGAAGTTTTATCAAAATAAGGCTTAAAGGTATTGCGAACTCTAATAATAACAGTTTCTTTTCCAGCTTGCTTAAGAGCTGTTAACCAATCCAAAATATAGTGAATCTGTTCTTCAGATAAAGCTTCATCTGGTTGTGGCTTATTGATTAAAAGTTTAATCATATCAGAAGCCTCATCCCATTGTTGCATACTCCAATAAATATCGGCTTTAAGAAGAATAGCATTACGACTGGTATTATCTTTTAATAATTCAAGAGCTTTTTCCTGATTTCCGAGTTGAATATAAGCTTTAGCCTCGATAATTTTTCTCTGAATTGCTAATGTCTCCGAAATATCATCATATTCTGTCTCTCTCAAGTTAGCTAAGGCAGATACATCATCGTGCTTAAACATATTAATCAACGCTAAACGACTGCCCATAGCGCTAATTTCTTGGTGGGATAATAAATTGCTATTGGATTGTAAATAATTATCAATTAATTTATAGGCTCGATCTAACAAATCAACAGCAACTAACCTGTCAGCCAATTTAATAATAATTGCCGTTTGGTAAGGACTTTGTTTAATAAGATACTTAAAATCATCGAATAAGGCTAAAGCCTTAATAGGACTTATTTGATTATCATTATTATAATAATAGAGCTCTTCCATAATTTGAATCATTCTTTGCTCTACTAGAGGTCTTTTCTTAGGAGATAAAGTGCTGATAAGATGGAGTGTTCTAAGAGCCTGATAAAAATTATCTGTTTTAAGATATAAATCAACTAATTTATTAAGAACTTTGATTTTAAATTTCTTTTCACCCCAAGCAAATTTTAAGCGCTCTAACTCAAAAATATTTTTATTCTGCTTAATATCAGCTAACCGACTATTAAAGTCAGCAATACGATACCTCGCTAATGCTGAAAAATAATTAGAAGAGCTCATCGCGACATTTTTATATTGTGGAAGGGCGCTCTTAATGTACCCTTGTATGCGAATTTTTTCTGCTTCATAGTAATTCAAGGCAGCTTCAAAATCAGACGTTTTAGGTAATTCATCCATTAAAGTGAGCAATTTTTGTATCAGATTATCATTATTCTTTTTGATAGCATACTCCATAGCTCTTATAAAAAGATGTTTCCTTACGGCAACAGGATAAGTATTAAAAAATGAAATATTCATAAGAATCTGCGAAGCAAAATCTTTTTCATTATCAAAATTAGATAAATTACTCCAAAAAATGATATCTGAATTTAAAGCTAATTCTGGACTGTTAAAATATTCAAATGCCTGAGAATATCTTTTCATCAAAAAAGAAGCCACACCAAGCAAACTCTTAATACGAGGAGGAATATCTTCTTTTTGCGCTGTATAAAAATCAGAAATTTTTCTTAAAACTCCCATTGCATTTGAGCCAAGACCATAAGATAAATAAAAACGTGCTAATTCTATTCGTAAATTATTTTTTTCAGATTCTGAGACTAAAGCAACCTGATCCCTTAAATATTGTTCACTTTCAGCAAAATTTTTCTTAATAATTGGTACTTTTAGGTCCTGAATAATATTAATACCCGTTTTACCGGCTTCACGAATAGATCTTTGTTTTATAAGTTCTATATCAGGAGTAATATTTAAAGGATGTTGTGTAGTCTGCAATAGAAAACCTGAAGCATTTCTAATAACATTAATTCCAAAATCATCACTATTAATAGCAATTCCCTGCGAAGAAGGCAAAAACTCAAAATCAGGATATTTGTAGCCAGCCAATAAAGCATGTCCAGGATCAGAACTGGTTACAGCCATTAATAAATCTCCAACTTCAGGATCTAAAAAACTGAAAATATCACCCGTATGAGGCAAAGAAACAACAATCGAAGGTTTACCCGGAAAAGTTGTATCTGTAGCAATATGAATAGGTATTATAGAGCGTTCTGTTTTTTTGTTGTACAAATCAATAACCCACAATAACCCTTCTTTACGAACTTCGCTGTACAGTTCATCAGCAGCTTCTAATCTTAAAATTGTTGCTGTATTATGCGGTAGTTGTAGAATATCTTTAACAATATTTCCTGCATCTTTGATAAGTTCATCAGTATCAACTTGCTGATACTGATTAAAAACAATCCAAAGGTATTTTTCTCTCTTAAAAACAGCTAAAGCAACAGGGGTATTCCATGAAAAACTAAGGCTTGAAATTTGCAAGGGTGTAATTTTTTGTGTTTTATTATCATCAATTTTTGCCTCAGAAGATAAATCTAAAATGACAGAATTCAAATGTTCAATAGAAGAAACTAGAGGCAATGGAAAAGTTACTTCTAATTGTCTGGATGAAATTTTTCTTTGAGTTATTTGAGAATATTGCGGAAAACTAGTTAAATTAAGCATTTCCAATCTAAAAATACGTGAAAAAATAATTTTAGTATTTTGTCCGTCACTTTTGATATCATAAGAAATCTTACTTTCGGGAGGAAAATCGAAAGTAAAACGATCAATATTATCAATCTTTGAGTATTTCAAAAGGACATTCTGTCTTAAAGATGAATTATAAGAAAAGGAATTGATATTGATAGACGGCTGAGCAAAAGCATTTTCTGTTTTAACAGAACATAAAAACACTAAAACAAAAAGAGTAAAAAGATATAAAATATGTTTTTTCAAAATGTTCAAGAGTTTTTCCTACTTAAAAGGCATTACCAATAATTTTATCTGTAACAGCTTTCGCTTTTACAGGAGACATCTGAGCCAATATGGATGAAGAAATAGAAGGTTTCATTTCTTTTAATAAAGCAACTGTGACATCTAAGTCCAGTGTATCAAAAATCCTAGCTGCTTCTTTAGGTTTCATATTAGCATATACTTTAACTAAAGATAAAATCTTTTCTTTTTCTTTTGTATTGTATTCTTGAATTAAAAGTTTGAGTTTTTCTTCATAAGCCTGCATCTGTTTTAATTGCTCTTCAATCTCTTGTTCTGAGACTTTAAGTTGCATAGCTCTCTTATTAATTTCTTGGTTGCGTAAATCTAAAGCTTCACGTCGTTCAGCTAATTCTTGCAGAATTCTAATTTCAGATTGAGTGAAAGATGAAGATGATATCTCCCCATTTTCTTCTTTCGATTGAGCAGAAACATTTTTATAATCAGATGTTTGTAAAACAGATGAAAGAGCTTCTGCCTCGGGTGTCGTGGTCTCTGCAGCTTGTAATTCTCCAATATGTAACATGGAAGGTAAAGAATGAGTCTTAATGGATTCAAAGACATTACCTACTTTTATGGTTAAAGTTAAACTTAATAAAAAAATAACCACAGGCAAAACACGAATATTTTTTAATAAGTGAGCCATTATACTTCCTATTTAATTGACCTTAAAGCTTTTAATAATTCCATCTCAGCTAACGACCGATCATCATTAGCTGAAGAAACAGATGAAGCATTATTGGTTGAATTTTGAGGTTGCGATGAATTTTTAATTTGTCGCCCATCATGAATCACATTTTCCAACCTATCTGCAAGATTATCTGCACGCTCATTAATGAAAGTTAAATCCTCTTTTAATGATTGAGCATTATCAACAACATCTTTTAAATTTTGAGAAGAAATTTCTGTTACATTTTTTAGTTTTGGAATAGACGTCTCTGCTTTCATTGTAACTTCATTAAGTGAAGATATGAGACGTCCTAAACTATTTTGATTCTCTCTTAAAAGAGTCAAATTTTTATTAAGCTTATAAGCATAAATAATGGTTGGAACGAGCAAAACGATGATAACCATATTAATAATTAACTCTAAATTAGTCATTATTTTGTGCCTTTCCAATAATTTTTATGACAATATTATCTCCCTTACGTCCCATAGCACCAGAAAAAAGTTCAACGTCTCCACAAATTAAACTAATAGGATCATGTGGTGACATATCTAAAGGTAAAAAAGATCCTTTCTCCCATTTTGCAATATCTGATAGAGGGACTTCTTTTTCTTTTAAAATAACTTTTGTGTCAAGATCTGTGGACCAAAGCCTTTCAACCAAATGATTTTCCCAAATCATATCTCTTCCATATCTCTCACCCATAAACATTTGCAGTAATAAATCACGGATAGGCTCTAAAGTAGCATATGGAATCATTAAATCTATTTTTCCCCCTCGATCTTCCATATCGACACGTAAACGTGCCACAATAACTGCATTGGATAAGCGGGAAATTGTTGCAAAACGAGGATTTGTTTCCATACGCTCATAAGAAAAATTAACGGAAGTGACCGGATCAAAAGCAGCTGATAAGTCAGATAGAATAATATCCAACATATCTTTAACTAAATTTAGTTCAATAGTTGTATAAGGACGTCCCTCAATTCTAACGGCGGCAGTGCCTCGCCTTCCTCCAAGAAGAACATCAACAATGGAATAAACTAAAGCGGAATCAATAGAAATCAGACCATAATTATCCCATTCTTCTGCTTTAAAAACACCAAGTAAAGTTGGTAAAGTCAATCCGTCAATGTATTCCCCAAATCGCATAGACTCAATATTATCAAGAGAAACATCAACATTATCTTGAGTGAAATTACGTAATGAAGTTGACATCATTCTGATTAAACGGTCAAAAACAATGTCCAACATCGGAAGACGCTCATATGAAGTCATTGTTGAGTTAAGAATAGCCTTAACGCCCATGTTGTCTAAGGAATTAGAGTGATCGCTTTTTTCTGAATAGCCAAAAAGAGCATCAATTTCTTCTTGATTCAAAATTTTGGCGTTGCTATTAACAATAGCTGACTGATTTAATCCACTTTTTGCTGCAATCGCATCTGTCCAGTCATTGCTATTCTGAGCTTTGTTTTGTACACCAGTCTCTTTTGTCGTTTCATTACTCACAGCTTAATCCTCTTGTTTGTCTAAGGCATCTGTAATTTGAATATTCAAATCTTTAATATTCAAATTTAATATTTTAATAGGGGACACCATTAAGTTGATACGATGAAGTAATTCTGTCTTTAATGCATAGAAACCTTCCGAACCACTTATCTCTTCTGAAGTTATTTCAACAAGATGTCCTAGTATAATATCATTAATTCTAGGCATTAAGGCAGAAATTGTAGAAATATCATTAACAGAAGATAATTCCAAATTAATTTTAATTCTAACCGTTTCAAAAATACCACTACTTGTTCTTAATTTAGCAGAAATTTCAGGGAGTGTATAAAAAACAGTTGAAGTTACACCAGATCCATCAGCATTTTTTTGTGAGACAATATCATAATCCGAATTATTATTGGTACTGACTTTAGTAAAATAAGTAACGATTAAACCAACGACGATGCCAATAATGATAATTGCAGGTAATAAATAAAGAATAATTTTCTTTTTCATTCCTTTTTCAGGAAGAATAATATCTTCAGTCTCTGCAATCTCTTCGTTTTCAATATTATTAACCATATTTCAAAATCCTAAAACACCTAAAACTATACTATATGATTTTTTGCATAATAAAATAGTAAAAAGAGACTTATCACATAAAAAAAGCCGAAAATATCTTAAATTTTTTCGGCTTTTAATAATTATGCTCTGTAAGATAGAATTACAATCTAAAATTTGATAGAATTCCATCCGGAATTATTTTTTGCTGGAGCTTTTTCTTGAGTTGTTTCCCATCCTCGTTTAGGCTGAGAATTGGAGTTCACAGGAGCAGGTTCTTCAGAATCAAGAGGAACACCAATCGGAAGAAGCTGATCAAGTATAGCAGGCGAAACAAAAATAGTATCTCTATCATCAAGAGAATTAACAAGAGAACTAATCAAGTCAGCCGCTGGCTTCATGTTAAAAGTCTTTACTGTTCCAGCATAGAAAATAGAAATAGAATGACAAGGCGAAGAAATCAAAAGATCAGTACTGTCAACCCCCCTAAAAAAGCGAAGCATAACTTTAGGCTGAATAGTACAATTTTCTTGATGAGAAAAATCAATATTTTCCTTAGTAGATAGAAGGCGTTTAATAAGTTTCTCTCTTAAATCCCCATCAGCAACACCACAAAAACCGGTAATAGCAGTGTCATCCAGAGTGTATCCTTTATAGTCATCATCTTTAGTGGTTACGTTATAACAAAAAACACGCTCAGCTTTTAAGATGTTATTTATAGCAGTTGCACTGACACTACGTGTGATACCAGGTAAAATAGTTTGTGCCTTAGCTTCTACAGCAAAAGCAAATAAAGCAATAAAAAATAAATATTTATAAAATTTCATAACACATTCCCCAGTTAAATATAATTCAATATAACATAAAAATATTTATTGTTGAGTTAATTTTAAGAATTCCACAATGGCAAAAATAGAAATAAATTGTTCTAAAACATCATTAACTGGTCGTCGATCCGTTGAAGACTTAAACAAAGAGGCGGGTTCAAACATGTCTTTACTCGTATCAATGGCAATTAATAATTGATTATCAAAAAAACTAAATTGAATTTTTCTGCCCTTAAAGGTTTCCCGAACATGAAGCATACGCTCCATAAAAGCTGTTGTTAATAAGAAACGTGCTTCAATTTGATCTGTTCCATAAACTTCGAATTCCTTTTCAAAAACAACATCTTCAAGCGCAACTCGCTCAAAATTTTTATCGGTTGTATGAAGGAAATTTAAATGTCCCCAATCTTTAAAAACAACAGTTCTGCCACTAAAAGATTTTGGAAATTTTAACAAAACCATAATCCCTTTAAAAACAGTTGATTGATTTTTATTTCCTTTGCGAATCATTTTCTCTTCCGAAATAACCATAGATACATTTTTATACGTTCCATAAAAATAATCATCTGTATCATGTCGATTATAATTATTAAGTAATAAGCTTTTTTTTATGGTTGCATCAAGGATTTGTCGAGTGAGTGAATGACGAAAATCACCAAAGAAATTAATAAAGTCATTTATAATAGTGTCCTTAACTGCTAATTTATAGGAGACAATTGGCGAACTGACAATGGCGATAATAACCGAAGCTATTAGTGCCCCTAATTTTAAAACACCTTCAACATCTTTAGATGAGCCTTCTGTAAAAATATGACGTAACCATTCGCCGCCAACCCATAAAAGAAGAGCAGGCAGCCACATACCAACAACAATAAACAAAATCCAAAAGCGATGAAGGTACTTTATACGTTTCTCTTCTATAGCAAAAAGCTTAGGCCACAACTTATTATTATAATAAGTTTCAAAATCGGAACGAAGATGAGAAAACGGATCGGATTCAGACATTATTTAAAGAAATCTCCAGCATTAATCGGTTGTTTTTCTTCTTCAGGAGCTTCAAAAAATACAGCTTGTTGAATATTTAGCCAGCGAGCAATCATACTACTTGGAAAAATTTCAACAGCATTATTTAAGTCATTAACAGCAGCATTATAAAACCGTCTGGCTGCAGCAATACTTTCTTCTACTTCTTGCATGGCATTCATAGCCTGAAGCATTGTTTGATTAGATTTTAAATCAGGATAATTTTCAACAGAGATATTAAATTCTCTTAATTTTGCAGAAAGCTCATTTTCAATCTTAACGGCTTTTTTAGGATCTTTAACAAAAGATCCTTGCATAGCTTCAGTGCGCAATTGTGTTATTTCTTCCATCAATGATTTTTCATGCTCCATAAATTTTGCGGCAGATTGCAAAAGATTCGGTATAGTATCATAACGTTTCTTTAACTGAACATCGATTCCTGACGACGCTTCTTTAAGTTTGTTTTTTTTGCGAATTAAAGAAGCATAAATAAAGTAAAGAGTAGCAATAATAGCTAATAAAAGAATAAATGGTATAGACATGAATTTTCTCCTTAAGTCATATAAACTTACCTTATCTGAAATTTCTTAAATAAAGATTAGCAAATATGATGTTAAATAAAGTTGATAAGGAGAAAGAAAATGTTGAATATTATCTGGTGTAGTTTTTTTATTATCGCATTTGTCATTGCCTTATGGCAATCATGTATAAATGGAAATTGGCAAATATGGTCTCAATTAGTCGATTCTACTTTTCAATCTTCTAAAAATGCGTTTGATATCACTCTTAATCTAACAGGTATGATATGCTTGTGGCTAGGGCTCTTAAAAGTAGCAGAAAAAGCCGGTTTTACAAATTTATTAGCTAAAGCCTTACGACCATTATTTCGCAAAATTATGCCCGATATCCCATCTGATAGCCCTGCTTTGGGGGCTATAGTAATGAATATGGCCGCAAATGTCTTAGGCTTAGATAATGCAGCAACTCCAATGGGAATTAAGGCTATGGAGCAATTACAACAAATTAATCCTCGAAAAGAAAAAGCATCTTCAGCTCAGATTCTGTTTATGGTTATTAATACATCTGCAGTCACCTTAATTCCGGTAAGTATTTTAATGTATCGTCAACAATTTGGAGCCAATGAACCAAGCTTAGTTTTTTTACCTATTCTTCTGGCCACATCTTTATCGACATTGGTTGGATTTTTAAGCGTGGCAATTACTGAAAAATTACCGATTTTTAATCGTGTCGTTATGACTTATTTGCTGGCATTTATTATTTTAATAGGTGGAATAGCATATACTTTTTCTATGTTGAATGGAACAGATAGATTAAAATATGCTTCATTAATTTCTAACGCTGTTTTGTTTAGTTTTATTGTCCTATTTATTGGGGCTGGAATTATTAAACGTTTGAATGTATATAGTGTTTTTATTGAGGGGGCAAAAGAAGGTTTTGAAACAGCGGTCAGAATCATTCCCTATATGGTTTCAATGCTTGTCGGAATAGCTGTTTTTAGAGCCTCTGGGGCATTAGATTATTTACTGATGGGATGTGAAAAAGTTGTAACATGGATGAATGTAGATACAGGATTCGTATTAGCTTTACCAACAGCTTTCTTAAAGCCACTATCAGGGAGTGGCGCACGTGCTATGATGATCGAAACAATGCAAACATATGGTGTAGATAGCTTTCCGGCGTTTGTATCAGCAATTATTCAAGGCTCAACAGAAACAACATTTTATGTCTTAGCCGTGTATTTTGGTGCTGTTAAAATAACCAAAACAGGTTCTGCACTCCCTTGCGCATTACTTGCAGATTTAGCAGGAATATGTGGGGCAATCGCTTTAGGATATTTATTTTATAGTTAGAATATTTCTCATAATATTAATTAATTTTTTAAAAAAAACTGTTATCTTGAATAAAACATAATCAAAAGAGGTTATTATGCGCGTTTTAGTTCAAAAAGTAACAGAAGCATCGGTAACAGTTGGGGCATATGTTATCAGTCATATTACAGTAGGTTTTGTAATCTTTATTGGTATACAAAAAGGAGATACAAAGAGCCAAGCTGACTATTTAGCTAAAAAAGTCAGTCACTTACGTATCTTTGAGGATGAAAAAGGAAAGATGAATCTGTCTTTATTTGATGTAAAAGGAGAAATTTTAGCTGTATCACAATTCACATTAGCCGGAGATACATCTAGAGGAAACAGACCAGGATTCGAAACAGCTGCACGGCCGGAAGAAGCAGAACCTCTTTATGAATATTTTGTTCAAAAACTCAAAGACGAAGGATGCATCGTAAAAACGGGAATATTCCAAACAGATATGAAAGTATCTTTGATTAATGATGGTCCTACAACATTTATGCTTGAAAAATAAGGATAAGAAAATGGATAACGCGGATATAAAAAATTCAGAGTTGGCTAGGTTACCTTTGGTAAGCTATAAAAATGCTTGGGAATATATTCAAACTCTTGAATATTCAAATACGGAAGGAATTTTTTATTTAGAGCAACAATTATACAATTTATTACAAAAAATGCCGAATGACATCAATGTATTAACACTTTTAATGCATGAACAAATGATGAATGATCGGGGACAAAGATCTCGATCAATCGCCTATAAAATTTGGGAAAGTGGTGGCTCTTTAGAGCCGGAAATTGAAAAAATTTATATAGATGATTTAATTGGTCTGGGATTAACAGATATGGCTGGAGCAGCTTTGGCTCCTTATATCTCTGATATAGAAAACAGTATTCAAATTCAAAAAGACATTTTACTGAAATATGCAATTTTTACTGGAAATATGAGTTTATTAAGAAGGATACTATCTTATTTGCCAAACAATGGAGATTATGAAATATTACAATATTGGCAGGATGTAAATGATGAATTACAAGCGACATCGCATATTCAAGCAATTATGACGAAGATTAGCGAAAATGTTATAGAATCAATGTTAGGTTTTACATATAAACTTTTTATGGATCGAAGTTTTCCTGAAATTGAATTTTTATTTTATGTTGATAATACGATTAAAAATTATGATGAAATACGCAAAAAAATGCATCTGCAAATATCATCATACTGCGCTGCCCATAAAATTAATGATCTAATTAATATGAGTGTTGTTATTCTTCCGATACAACGGCGTCGCCGGCAAGAGTTGTGGCTTTCATAATAGATGGGGGGGTAATAATACCAGATTGCTGGTTAATAGTTTTATAATTACTGTGTGATGTAAGTTTTAAAACAGAAAGACTTCCTTGTTCAAATAACTGTTTGAGAAGATTTTTAGCAATAGCTTGTTCATCATCCTCATTATTGAATAATATAAGCTTGTTTTGATGTTCAGAGACAGAGCTGTTTTGATTCTTATCAAAGACATCTAATGCAACCACCATTTGCATTCTGCTTGTTTCTTTATTGAGCGGCTCTATTTTAGCTTTTAAAACTTTAGGTGTAATAACAAAATTTGCTTCCCTTTCATCATCAACTATTCGAATATCTTCAGATTGCGATAGAATATTTTTTAATATATTAGAATGGCTGTTAGAATAAGTGTTATTATAAAACTCAGTTGGTCTTATAAAAATAGTACTTAGAACAATGTAAGAGGGCTCTGATGCCTGAACAGAAACTAAATGAGGAGATATAAATTTATTTTCTTGAGGAAGAGGAGATAGCTGGTTATCGCCCTCAGAAAGAGATGCGGATTCTGGAGATGTTTGAATAGTTTCATCAATAGCTTTACCAATATTTTCTGGTGTAATATACCCAGAAATTTCAATGCAAATTTCAGAATTATCCTGCTTGGTTGTTTTTGTTGATAAATCTTCAATATATTCATCAACAATATTGTAAATCATAACATTAAAATCATGTTCATCAAAACTATCTTTAATATTAACAATTTCAGACAGAGAACTTACTGCCTCAAAACAAGCCTTATCTATAGCCTTAATTCGCGTAGCTGCGCTCTGCTCACTGGCTTTTATTTCCTCACAAGCAGAACCATAAATAGCCAATGCGTTACTATCTGCAGCAATAACTTCTGCTTGAGCAAAATCTATTACCAATAATAAAAAGACACATATGAGACTAAAAAATTTCATTACCACCAGCTTTGATCTTCAGACAATTGTCTTATAACAACATTCCATGCTTTAATAGGTTGATCTGTTTTATCATTGAGGCTCATTCTAAACAAAATTGCAGGCAACCCAGCGGAATTAAATTCACTAATACTGCTATCAAGTAAGTAATCTGCTTCATTCATATCCTTAACTACAACATATGTTCCTGACTTTCCCGCAATTTCTTTAATAGCACGCCGTGCAGTATGAAAACCATCAGGAAGATTAGGGCTATTTTTGACAATATCTTTAATATATAGCTTAGGCTTGGGAACAACTTCATAAATATCTGCTGTATCATCAAGCATCTTGTTTGTTGCTCGTGTTGCCGCGGTTTCATAAGCTTTTATCATATACGTATCTTGAAAATCATAAGAAGGCTGAACGTCAGCAACAGGAGATAAATCTTCTTGCTCATTTAAAGAGATAACGCCACACCCCCCAAGAAGCAAGATCGAAAATAAAGCGGCTCTAATCATCATGATACACCTCAAAAAAATCCAATTAAACTTATCATAAAGTTTTTTTTATAAAACTCATTATCTTTTTTTAGTTATTCACTATTTGCGTGAAGAGACTTTTTTTTCAGAAAAGATTATGATATGAAAACATAGGGTTAAGGAGAATACATATGGTCATAACATTTTCAGCAATTTTGTTTGGTTTACTATTTTTAATACCAGCACTACAAAAAAATGCTTTTTATATTTTGCATTGTTGTGTCGTTGTTGCTTTAGCTTATTGGGTGGAAACTCACTATTTTAAAGTATCTATTTTTACCACAAAAACGTTATTGTTATTCTTAGTCGTTCACTTCATTTTTATTAATGTTTTCACATTTATGGCATATTGGAAAGATAAGAGGGCAGCTATTCAAGGTGAATGGAGAATTCCTGAGAAAGATCTGCACATGTTAGAAATTTTAGGCGGATGGAGCGGAGCCTTGTTAGGGCAAAAAATACTTCATCATAAAAACCGTAAAAAATCCTATCAAATTATCTTTTGGTTAGTACCTGTTTTGCAGATATCATTTATTTTATTTGCCTTGCAATATTTAGGTTTGCTACATATATTATAAAAAAGAGGAAAATATAAAATGAATGATAACTTACCAGAATTGCGAGATATTCATTTGCCGGAAAGTGTTTCTTTATGGCCACCGGCATATGGTTGGTATGTTATTATTATAGCACTGATTTTATTGTATTTTGCCCATAAGTTATATCATTTATGGCGCTTAAAAAGTAAAAAAAATTATGCCTTAAAGCTATTATCGACTTTAAATACAGAAGAAGTTATAAAGTCAGCATCGGAAATATCAACACTATTGCGTCGGATTTGCATAGATCGCTATCCTGAAATCGTTGCTGTAGAGGGAAAAGAATGGTTAAAGTTTTTGCAAACCAAAACAAAACATAAACTATCAGAATCTACAGCAGAATTATTAGAAAATGCTCCGTATGCTAATCCTAAAAAAACAAAATATTCACAACAAAACTTACAAGAGTTGATTTCTTTTACCAAAATCTGGATAGGAGAAAATTTATGATAAGTTTTGCATATCCAGAATTGATCAGCTTATTAATTTTACCAGTACTTATATATTACTTGCTACCAGTAGTCAAAGGAATACATGGAGATGCTCTTCGAATTCCTTTTTTACAAGATTTAATTAAAATTAATCTTAAATCAGGTAGCCTATGGCAAGGAAAGACAACATCATATGAAAAACAATATAGCATATCAAAAATTTGCTTGTTCCTTATATACATGCTTTTGACATTAGCTGTAATGCGTCCACGTTGGGCTGGAGAACCGATTCGTATAAAAAATGAAGGAAGAGATATTCTTTTGGTCTTAGATATTTCAACATCAATGCTCGAGCCGGATTTCAGTTTAGGAGGAAGAAGAATAAATCGCTTACAGGCAGTCAAGTTAGCTGCATCAGAATTTATTGATAAACGGCGCGATGATAGAATAGGATTAATATTGTTTGGGTCTTTAGCATATCTCCAATCGCCGCTAACATTTGATAAAGAAGCCGTCAAAAATATTTTATTTTCAATGGATGCTGGTATGGCTGGAAAATCAACAGCTATTGGTGATGCCTTAGGTTTAGCGCTTAAAACAATTAAAGATGGACAGGATAAAGATAATAAAGTAATTATTCTCTTAAGTGATGGAGAGAACAATGATGGAAGTTTAAGTCTTCCACAGGCTATTAATCTTGCCAAAGATGAAAATGTTAAAATCTATACCATAGGTGTTGGTAATGAAAGTAGCTTTGTACAATCAATTTTGAGTTATAAAGTTAAATTACCGACAGGTTTAGATGAAGCGGGGTTAAAAACAATTGCTGATGAAGCCGGAGGAAGTTATTTTCGGGCGTCAAATACAGATTCTCTAATAAAAGTTTATGAAGAAATAGATAAGTTAGAACCCAGAAGTCATGAAGAAGCATATATTCAAGAAATCAGAGAGTACTATTATATTCCTTTATTAACAGCAATTATGCTAGGGTTAGTCTTAATGATTATAAGAAGGAGACAGATGTAAAATGCAAGAATTTGTGCAAAATTTTCACTTTTTACGTCCGTGGGTGTTTCTTCTTTTAATCTTGCCGGCCTTACTGTATAAATATTGTTATACAAAGATGGAAGCTATTTCCTCTTGGGAAAAAGTATGTGATAAAAATTTATTGAATTTTCTACTTATTAGAGGATCTTCTTTACAGAGAAGAATGATAGTTTATATTTGCTCTTTTGCATTTATATCAGGAATTATAGCTGCATCTGGACCCTGTTGGATAAAACAGGAAGCAGAAGGTTTAGTCCCAGAAAATCCAATACTGATACTATTAAATTTGTCAGAAGATATGGATTTAACAGATATAAAACCAAACAGATTATCTCGGGCTAAATACGCGGTCGCAGATATATTAACAGAAATCAAAGAATCTCAAACAGGCTTGATGGTATATACAGATGAGCCGTTCTTAATTGTACCGCTGACAGAAGATGGAAAAATAATAGATAATTTATTACCTAATGTTGAGACAAATATCATGCCGGCAGAAGGAAACAGATTAGATTTAGCCTTGAAATTAGCGATAGAAAGCTTCAAAAATGTGGGTATGATACAAGGACAAATGGTTGTATTAACCGCTGATGCCGGACAAGATTTTGCTAAAACATTACAACAGGCATCTATAGCCTCTTCAAAAGGGTATACAATAAATATCATTAACATCGGTACGGACAATAATGATAAATTACAAAAAATTGCAGATAAGGGAAGAGGAAGCTATTATAATTTAAATCAAGTACCACAATTGATATTAAAATTGAAAAACCAAAAGCAAAGCAAAATTAAGGAATCCCAAAATAAAATTTCACAATGGCGAGATGAGGGGTATTATTTATGCTTTATCCCTTTGCTATGTTGTCTATATTTGTTCCGTCGAGGTATTTTTATCATTATATTCAGTCTTTTATTGACTACACCAGCATATGCAGGATTTTTCTTAAATGATAATCAGGAAGGATTAGAAGCTTTCGGTCAGGAAAATTATCAAAAGGCTTCAGAGAAATTTAAAGAATCATCATGGCAAGCTTCTAGTTATTACCGTTTGGGAGACTACAAAAAAGCATACCAGAAATTTTCCCTAAAGAATGATGTAGAAAGTATTTACAATCAAGGAAATGCCTTGGCAAAAATGGGAAAAATCGAAGAAGCCATCAAAAAATATGAAAAAGTTTTAGAACAACAACCAGACCATGAAGATGCAAAATTTAATTTAGAATATTTAAAACAGCAACAAAACAGCTCACAATCATCATCAAACAATAATGAACAAGACGATAATAATGAGCAAGATCAATCATCACAACAAGGGGCAGCACCTCAATCCAGTGATAATCAAAATCAAGACAATGAAAAGTCACAAAATGGTGATAATCAGAATGATAGTCAGCAAAACCAAGATCAATCATCACAACAAAATCAAGATAATGAACAAGATAAGGGAGAAGATAAGCAATCAAATCTTCAACAACAAGAGGAGGCAGGACAACCCCAAGATCAGCAAGATGAACAAAAAGAAAAATCGGGAAGCCTCTTGCAAAAGAATGAAGACGATAATACATATAATGAAGAAGTTCAGGCACGAGAGCTTCAGTATCGGGAAATTCCGGAAGATCCGGGAGGCTTACTAAGAGCATTTATGGCCAAAGAATATGCTAAAAATAGGTATGCAAAGGATAAATAAGAATGAAGAAATTATTGGTTATACTACTTTGTTTACAAATAATAGGAAGCAAAATAGTATCCGCACAAACTTTCCAAGCCACGGTTAATCGTAATGATGTACCTCAAGGTGAAACATTTATGTTAACGCTTGAAACGGATGATGATAAAACAAGTGATACCCCTGATTTAAGTGTTTTAGATAAAGATTTTGATGTCTATTCTGTTGGTAGTGCGTATCAAAAAATTTATATCAATGGCGCAACCAAGCATTCCCGTCAATGGCAAATTATTTTAATGCCTAAAAATTATGGCAGAATAGAAATTCCGGCAATTAAATTAGGTAAAATGTCAAGCCAACCGATAATCTTAAATGTAACTCCATCTCAACTTGTGCAATCTCCGGATGGGCAATCTCAAGATTCTTTAGATAATAAACAAAAGTTTGCAGTAGAGGCACTAGTCGATAATAAAAATCCATATGTTCAGCAGCAAATTAATTATACATTTAAAATATATGACAGTGGTGGCCTATATGGAGAAATGCCTGTTATTAATGATGAGAATAATGATTGGATTGTTAAAAGCTTAGGTAATCCTGAAATTAAAAGTAAAGTCATTAATGGGCGCCAATTAAGAGAAATAGAGTTTAAATATGCTTTGTTTCCACAAAAAAGCGGACAACTAAAGCTACCTGATTTTGAATTTAATGGTTATTATTTAACAAAAAGTCATCGCGGAACAAGCGCATTTGATGATATTTTTAATAGCGGATTTTTTAATATGGGTTTCTCTGATATGTTCGCCAGTAGAAATCCTGTTGTTCTAAAACCTAAAAGCATTAGTGTTAATGTTAAGCCAATTCCTGCCAGTAATGGAGGATATTGGTGGTTACCAGCATCCCAAGTTGTTTTAACTTCAGAATGGGAAGATAAAAATCCTATTTTTCGCGTTGGTGAAGCAGTAGGAAGATTTGTATATCTTAAAGCATTTGGAGTGATTGAAACCCAAATACCGGATATTCATTTTAAGGAGATGGAAGGAGTTAAACAATATCCTGATAAACCGGTTGCCATGAGCATGGAAAACAATGATGAAATTATTTCCGTGAAAAAATTCGGAAACGTCTTTATTCCAGAAAAATCTGGTGATATGACAATTCCAGAAGTAACTGTTGATTGGTTTAATATTCATAATGGACAGATTGAAAAAGCAACACTTCCAGCACAAAAAATAACTGTTTTACCGGCTTTAAGTGGACAAGAATCTATATCAACAGAATCTTCTGAGAAAGAAACTAAGATAGTAAATAACCAAGAAGAAATTATTTCTCAACCAACTGCAGAAACAAAAAATATTCCTTCTTGGATTTGGATAATTTGCGCTTTTGTGCTTGGGTTAATTATAAGTTATGTCCTGTTCGGTCGTAAGACTAACGGACGAAAGCCTTCAGTTAAAGGATATGCTAAACACGTAGAGCAATCACTGCAAATGGGCGATTTTAAAGGGCTGAGAGATAATCTTCTAGCTTGGGCAAAAGAAGCATATAAAGATAATCAAATTACTAATTTAGATGATATTGAAAAATACACACAAAATAATGCTTTGAAAGAACAATTAGCGCAAATCAATAAAATGCTATATTCTCCTAAAAAAGCAGAATTTCAAGCCGATATTTTCTTAAAAGCATTTAAGGAAGAACAGAAAAAAAGAAAGAAAACTCAAAAAGCATTTGATCCTTTACCTAAACTGTATAAATAGAAATTATTTCTTTCTGACAGTATAGGCGGCATTGATAATTCGTTCTTGACGAGAAGCTGATAAATCATCATTGGCGGGCAAATTGAGCTGAGGTGCAATAGCTGTAATAATCTTACCAGCTGTTGGAACTGTATTCCAACCAGAAGTAACGAATCCCCAAGTTTCTTTTGTCGGTTTTGGTTCATCTAACATGAGATAAAGAGCATATTTGGGATCAGAAACAGGAAATGTAGCCAGAAAAGAGGTGTAAACTTTTTTATCAACATAATGTCCGTTAACGGGTTTATTAGCAGTTCCTGTTTTGCCGGCCACTTCATATCCTGAAACATTGGCACGTTTACCTGAGCCTTCAACAACAACACCGCGCAAAAGCTTTCTCATTTGCATAGAAGTGTTGTAAGAAATTGTGCGATGGGATTCTGCTTTTTTATGATTTTGAACAAGGGTAGGTGGAAAATAAATGCCGCCATTAACAATAGAAGAAAAAGCTGAAATCAAATGTAAAGGTGTAATAGAAATACCATAACCATAACCGACGGTAGCAGTTGTAGATTCGCTCCATCTTTTTTCACTTGGAATTAAGGGTACTCCTCTTTCTGCGAGTTCAATAGAAGAGATAGGCTTAAAGAATCCAAGATTATCTAAAAAGCGTCTTTGCTCATTTTTACCAACTTTTAAGGCAATACGCGCAGAACCAATATTAGAAGAGTAAATTAAAATTTCAGGCAAATCCAGCCAACGATTTTCACCACGATAATCTTTAATAGTATTATAACGTAGTTTTAAGGGCTGTGTTGCATCGAATTTATCAGTAACTTTAACTTTTCCACTTTCCAAACCCATTGCAGCATTAAAAATTTTTAAGACCGATCCTGGTTCATAAACTCCTTTAGTCGTAAAATTAAATAGGGCACGCTCAGAAATATTATTCAAAGAATTAGGATCATAATCAGGTAAAGATAACATAGCCAGAATCTCACCGGTGCGAACATCCATCAAAATAGCAGAACCGCCATCTGCATTAAATTTTTGAACAGCGTCGACTAATTCTGTACGAATAGTGTCTTGCAATCCTGCATCTATAGTGAGTTTGAGCGGAATATCAGATTGCGTTAAACGAGCATTAAGCTGCTTTTCAATGCCTGAAACACCTTCATTATCAATATTGGTCGCTCCAATAATATGAGCAAATAGATTTTTATGAGGATAAATACGTTTTTCGCTCTTTTCAAATTCAAGCCACGGATTGCCTAGAGCATTAATCTGATATTGCTGAGAAGGAGTTAGGTTATGTTTAATATAAACAAATTTCTTATTTAATTCTAATCTGTGAAGAATCGAATCATAAGACATATCAGTTAAAATAAGAGCCAGTTGTTTGGCTACTTCAGGTTTGTTTTTTATTCTTAAAGCATTAGCATGAAGGTGAACCGTAGGCAATGAGGTAGCAATAATTGTTCCATTACGATCCAAAATATCAGCCCGTTTAATTGAAGTGGTGGTATATTTCAGAATATCGCGAAATTCATTATCAAGAGCATACGAAGCAGAAGAAGTGGTTTCTTGAGCTTGAAGAACACATAAATCAAAAAGTCTGATAGCCAATAATAAGTAAACGCAAAAGAATGCAACAGAAGCAAGAGCAACACGAGCCCTAACGGAATTAAGAGAGTCTCGTCCATTCCAATACTTGTTTTGAGTAATGCGTATTTCTTCTCCAGGATGATAAAAATGCGCTTTCTCTTTATGGAAAAAATACTTTCCCAACATTTTAGCTTCTTGCCTTTATTAAAATAATAAGTCTAGCGTTGTGCTTTAACGAGCTTTTTTAGTTCCTTATTGCGCGCGGCCTGACGGTTAATATTCTGCTGTGCAACTAATCGACGATCAGTAGCACGATTCTCATATTCAAATGGTAACTCAGAATAGTTAATAATTTGTTCAGCTCGTGCAGGATTTAAAGAAATATGTTTAGAAGCTAATGTACGTAGTCTTTGTGGAGAGTTTAAATGGCTCCATTCCGCCTTAAGGACATGGATAGATCTAACGTCTTCTTGAATAGAAGCGTTAATGCGATTGAGCTCACCCTCCATAGCTTGTACTTGGTTTTTAAGAGAAAACATAACCACACCTACAAGCGCAGTAATCGTGATAAGAATACTCAATCTTGCTGTATCAGTACTGTTCATATAAAGAGTTCCTTTCTGGTCCTTTATTAATTTTTGTGTGCAACACGTAGTTTAGCAGAACGAGAACGAGGATTAAGCTCCAACTCTTTCTGAGAAGGTGTAATTGCTTTCGAGACGTTTGCTAAAACAGCGATTGGTTTGACGGTGTTTTGAGGAAGATAACGCGAAACATGAGCATTACCTCCGGATTGCTCTCTGAAGAAATTTTTAACAATACGATCTTCTAGAGAGTGGAAAGAAACCACCACAATTCTTCCCTGTGAACTTAAAAGAGAAACTGCTGATTTAAGGCCATTTTCCAGTTCATCTAATTCGTGATTAACCTCAATGCGTAAGGCCTGGAATGTTCTAGTCGCAGGGTCAATACTATGAGGAGTCTTATGAACGACGGAATAAATAATATCAGCAAGTTCAGTTGTCGTTTTTATAGGTTTGTTTTTGCGATAAGCAACTATTTTAGCTGCAATCTGACGCGATTTGCGCTCTTCGCCATATTTATAAATCAAATCAGCAAGTTCTTTTTCGGGTAAGGTATTAACGAGATCAGCAGCTGTTTCACCAGAGCAAGACATACGCATATCTAAAGGAGCTTCTTTAGCAAAAGAGAAGCCTCGTTCTGCTTGGTCTAACTGCATGGAAGAAACGCCAATATCAAACATAAAACCATTAACAGGAGTTGTAATGAGTTGTGACAAAGAACCAAAACATCCGGACTTAAAATCGAATCTGTCTCCATAAAGAGATTTAAGCTCTTGAACACGTGGCAAAACAGTAGGATCTCTGTCTATAGCAATAACTTTACAATGAGCAGCCTGAAGAACAGCCTCGGAATAACCACCATTACCAAATGTTGCATCAACATAAACTTCTCCATCATGAGGTGCTAAATTTTCCAGAACTTCTGGAAGCATCACAGGAAAATGTTTTTGATAGGCGGTATTCATCATTTCTCCTCTCTGTTAAAAGTCAGAGAAGGACGATTTTTGAGAACTTCTGCTCTGATACGAGTCTCTTCTTTTTCCCAATTCTGAGGGTTCCAAATTTGAAATTTTCTACCCTTACCGACAAAAACAGCAGTATCTGTAATTTGAGCATGTTTAAGAAGTTTTTCACTCAAAACAATTCGACCGGTAGAATCAAAACTAAATTTGCGAGCATCACCAAAAATTAAATTTGTTAAATCATCTTGGGTTTGTGAGAAAAAATCAAGTGATGTCTCAATTTCTGTTGCTAATTTAGCTAATAATTCTTCAGTGCACCCTTCAATACAAGGAGCACTTAAACTGCGATAGCAAACAATGTTTGTAGATAATTCTTTAACAATTTCTCGGTAATCTGCAGGCAAAGAAACACGCCCCTTGGCGTCGACCTTATTTATGACGGTATCTAAAAATAGAAAAGATTTTGCCATTTCTTGCACCTGCTATATGAAACCTATGTTTTATGGTATAGCATGGGAAAATATGGTAATCAATGGATTTTTTTAGTAAAAAATTAAGAGTTCTTGTTTTGTTCTCTATAAGAGTCTTGTACCTGTTAGCTACACGAATATAGAAAAAATAAAAATTTTTTTATGATATCTGAATAATTATTGAAAATATTTTTAGATGTATTAATCTCTTGATATAAGGCAGTCGGATAGCTGCGCTTTGGAATGGAAAATCCAAAAGTGAGGAAAGTCCGAGCATCAAAGGAACAAGACACCGGATAACGTCCGGCTGGAGTAATCTACGGGAAAGTGCCACAGAAAATTACCGCCTGAATTATTCAGGTAAGGTTGAAAAGGCGAGGTAAGAGCTCACCGCAAGGGCTGTAAAGTCTCTTGGCAAGGTAAACCCTGTCTGATGCAAGACCAAGTTAGGGAAGTATTGCTTCGGTAATGCTTATACGGAGTGTTCCTAATCCGCCCAGAGGTAGGTCGCAATAAGCCGGTTGGTAACAGCCGGATCAGATGAATAGCTATCCCCTTTTTAGGGACAGAACTCGGCTTATAGACTGCCTTATTAATTAAGAAGAGGAGCCATCAATGCAACATACTATTAAAAAGCCCGTTATAATAGAAGGTATAGGACTACACTCAGGGTGTTCTGTAAAACTGGTCTTAAAGCCAGCACCGGTAGATAGTGGTGTTGTTTTTAAACGTGTTGATCTTGCTTCAAAACCAGAGATTAAAGCTCTTTACTCCAATGTCGTAGATACGCGTAACTGCACGTGTTTGGGAGACGAAAAAGGTAACATGGTTAGTACAATAGAACACTTAATGGCTACCTTGCGCGTTTGTCAAATTGATAATGTTTTAATTGAAACAGATAATCAGGAAATTCCGATTATGGATGGTAGCGCTAAGCCATTTTATGATATATTATCTCAAATTGAATTGGAGGAACAAAATCAGCCACGCCGAACACTTCGGATATTAAAAAAAATTGAATATCAGGATGATAAAGGAAATTCTGTTAGCCTTTCTCCTTTAGAAGATAAATTGCACTTACATTTTAGTATTGAATTTCCTTCACCAATTGTTGGTCATCAAGAATTTGATGGCGATTTAACAGCAGAGGCTTTTGCCTCTCAAATTGCCCCATGTAGAACATTTTGTGAGAAATACCAAGTGGATTATTTGCGCTCTATTGGTTTAGCAAAAGGTGGTAGCTTAGAGAACGCGGTTGTTTTGGA
The DNA here is from genome assembly GCA_023805745.1 of Isotricha sp. YL-2021b. Classification (NCBI taxonomy): domain Eukaryota; phylum Ciliophora; class Litostomatea; order Vestibuliferida; family Isotrichidae; genus Isotricha; species Isotricha sp. YL-2021b. The sequence goes on from JAJJKW010001458.1 coordinate 55,700, forward strand.
TGGTAATACGATTTTAAATAAAGGCGGTTTTCGCGTTAAGAATGAATGTGTTAACCATAAAGTTTTAGATGCAGTAGGGGATTTATATACTGCAGGAATAGTAATTTATGGTCAATATCAGGCGAACAAGACTGGACACCGTCATAATAATGAGTTATTAAAATTATTGTTTGCAGATTCTGCTAATTATCAAATAGGATAAGGAGACACCATGAGATATTGCGAAAAGCTGGTCTTTTGTTTGAGTTTAAGTATGCTGTTGAGCGCTTGTGCTGGGGATAAAAAAGATCCGACAAATGTAGAAGAATTATATAATCAAGCATATACGCAACTGGAAAAAACATCATATAACAAAGCAGCCAAAAGTTTTGAAAAAGTAGAATTGGAATATCCTTATTCAAAATGGGCGGTCAAAGCTAAACTGATGGGAGCATATGCTTATTATAAAGATAAATCATATGATGATGCAATTATCAGTCTGGATCGTTTTATTAAATTTCACCCAGGCAATAAAGACATTGCTTATGCCTATTATTTGAAAGCACTATGCTATTATGATCAAATAGGGAATGTTGAAAAAGATCAAAGTATCACACAAAAAGCTTCTGATGCATTGAATAATGTAATAATGCGTTTTCCTGAAACAGACTACGCCAAAGATGCGCGAGCTAAGATGGATTTAACAGTTGATCACTTAGCAGGGAAAGAAATGGATATTGGTCGCTATTATTTAAAACAAAAGAATTACTTATCAGCCTTAAACAGATTTTCTGAAGTTGTTACTAAATATCAAACCACTTCTCATATTGAGGAGGCTTTATACCGTCAAACAGAGATTTATTCCATCATGGGATTATCAAATGAAGCAAATAAAGCAGCACAAGTATTAATTTATAACTATCCTGATGGCTTTTGGAGCCAGCAAGCTAAAGCACTTTTAGGAGCTAAAGGCTAATTATAAATGCTTCTGACACTATCAATACGGAATATAGTCTTAATTGATAAGCTGGACTTAGATTTTAAGTCTGGCTTAAGTGTTTTAACGGGAGAAACTGGTGCCGGTAAATCGATTCTTTTAGATTCTTTAGGTCTGCTACTTGGAAATCGTGCAGAAACGAGCTTAATTCGCCAAGGTGAAGAAAAGCTATCAGTAATGGGAACATTTAGTATTCCTCAAAATTCTGAATTTAAATCATTATTGGATGAATATGACTTAGAGGTAGAAGATGAAATTATTATTAAGCGAAGTTTAACCCATGATGGTAAAAGCAAGATTTTTTTTAATGACCAACCAATATCAGCAAAAACGCTTAAAGAAATCGGCCACTTTTTAGTAGAAATTCACGGACAATTTGATAATCAAGGATTGTTAAATCCATCAAATCATCTTGATATTCTTGATGCTTATGGGGATTATAAAGAATCATTGCAAGCTGTTTCTCAAACTTATTATCAATATCAACAAGCCAAAGCAGCTCGTGTTGAGGCACAAAAAACAATAGAACAAGCTAAAATTGATGAAGATAATTTACGTCATTGGTGCTCTGAATTAAAGCAAATGAATATCCAAGATAATGAGGAAGAACTTTTAGGTCAACGACGCCAAGAGTTAATGAATGCCGAAAAGATTATTGATAGTATCAATTATGCATATGGAGCTCTAACACAAGGCGCAGATATTCAAGGAGCTTTGCGACAGGCGCAAAATGCGATTGATAAGGTTAATGGCTTGGTTAATGACAAATATCAATCCTTAGCAGAAATGCTTGAACAAGCCGCGATAGATGTTTCAGAGAGTATTAATGAATTAGAAGATATTGCCTCGCATATTTCTACAAATCAAAATGAGCTGGAAAGTATTGAGGAAAGATTATTTGCATTAAGGGGACTAGCCCGTAAACATCAAACAAGCATTGCTGATTTACCAAATGTGCTGGCTGATTTTGAAAAAAAGCTGGAAGCAATTGAGTATGGAGAAGATAATTTGAACAAACTTCGTCATGCTGAAGAAGAGGTTAAACTATCTTATATTAAACTGGCTAATAATTTAAGTGCAAAACGCCAAGCAACCGCCTTAAAGTTAGATCAAAATGTTATGGCTGAGCTTAAACCCCTAAAAATGGAAAAAGCAAAATTTTTAACAGTCATTGATAAATGTGAGGAAAATTCTTGGACAGCAAAGGGGCTAAATTCTGTAATATTTACAGTTGCAACTAATCCCAATTCACCACAAGGCCCCTTGAATAAAATTGCATCAGGCGGTGAGTTAGCGCGTTTTATGCTTGCACTAAAAGTTAATTTAGCACAAAGTTCACAAATTGAAACAATGATTTTTGATGAAGTTGATGCCGGTGTCGGCGGAGCTACAGCCCAAGCTGTTGGAGAACGATTAGCAAAATTAGCACAAAATGTTCAAGTTTTAGTCGTGACTCATTCTCCGCAAGTTGCCGCAAGAGGAAATAATCACTTGAAGGTTGAGAAACATACTGTTAATAATATAACAACAACGACGGTTAAAGAATTAAATAAGATAGAGCGCCATGAAGAAATCGCGCGAATGTTGGCTGGAGAGACTATTACTGATGAAGCTCGTGCTGCCGCAAAAGTTTTGATAAATGAATGAGGTAAAAAATGAAAGTAAGAACCAGATTTGCACCAAGCCCGACCGGCTACATGCACATAGGAAATTTAAGAACAGCTCTGTATGAATACCTGATTGCTAAAGCATCAGACGGTGAGTTTATTCTTCGCATTGAAGATACTGATCAAAAACGCTATGTTGAGGGAGCAACAGATATTATTTACGCTACCTTAAAACGTGTTGGAATGTTATGGGATGAAGGTCCTGATATCGGAGGACAATATGGTCCTTATGTTCAATCGGAACGCAAACCAATTTATGCGGAATACGCCCATAAACTGGTCGATTTAGGAGGGGCACATTATTGTTTTTGCGCCGATACAAGCGATGAGGAAGAAGAAAAAGAAGAAGACTTAGCCTCTAAATTTGCCAAATTTAAGGATCCATGCAAATTTATCAGTAAAGAAGAAGCTCGTGAACGCATTGCTAAAGGGGAGAAATTTACCGTTCGTCAAACTATTAATAAAACAGGAAAGTCTAAATTCCATGATGTCGTTTATGGTGATATTGAGATTGACTATGATGAGTTAGATGAAGGAGTCTTGCTCAAATCAGACGGCATGCCAACCTACAATTTTGCCAATGTGGTTGATGATCATTTGATGGAAATTTCTCACGTTGTCCGCGGGAATGAGTATATTTCTTCGACCCCAAAATATAATTTGATTTATGAAGCTTTTGGCTGGACACCGCCAATTTATGTCCATGTTCCGCCGGTTATGAAGGATGCACAACATAAGTTGAGTAAACGTAATGGCGATGCATCTTTCCAAGATCTTGTTGCCAAAGGATATTTACCAGAAGCTATTTTAAATTATATTGCTTTACTTGGATGGAATCCAGGGACAGAACAAGAGATTTTCTCGCTTGATGAATTGAAACAATGCTTTACGGCAGAGAGATTGCATCAATCACCGGCAATTTTTGATGGTATTAAACTCAAATGGATGAATGGTCAGTATTTACGAAATTTAAGTGCAGAAGAATTCCATAAACAAGCTTTGCCGTATTATGCAAAAGCATTGACTCGTCAGGTCAATTTAGAGGCTTTGAGCCAAGTTTTGCAACCTCGTATTGAGACTTTGCTGGATATTGTTGAAAATGTTGATTTCTTAGAAGATCTGCCGACATATGGCAATGAACTGTTTGTCAATAAAAAGATGAAAACGGATGAGATAATTGCCAAACAAGCACTTAACTATGCATTAGAAGCGTTGCGCCAACAAAAAGATTGGAATAATGAATCTTTGTTTGAGTGTTTGAAGGGTGTGGCAACCAGCAAAGAAATGAAAAATGGTCAGATATTATATCCGGTTCGCATCGCTTTAAGCGGTAAGGAAACGACCCCTGGAGGTGCAACGGAATTGGCTGTTATTCTTGGCAAGGAAGAAACTTTACGACGTATAGAACTTGCTCTAGCCCAACTTTAAGAAAAGCCCCTTAATGGGGCTTTACTTTTGAAGTTAGTTTTGTTCGGAGAAATATTTGAATTTTTCAGAACTTAAAAAGCAGTGTGATAGACGTATAAAATTAGTGCATAATAATAAAAGACAGTAAGATAAACTGCTTTTTAAGTTCTAATTAATTGATAACATAAAAAAACAAAACGTCAAGTAGTAAAATAAAAACAATACAACTTTTATATGTATATATAATTATCAAAACATTGTTGGCTAGACACAAAAAACAAGACCATAAGATTACCAATAATGATTGGTATTATGGTATCATTAGTGAGACACATGATTCTGATAACAGTGAATATATTTGTTTACATAATATTTAACAAAAACTCCCAACTTATAAGGTTGGAAGTTTTCTTACCTAAGCATTTTTGCCGATTTTTGTTTTACCACCTATGTATGGTTGCAATTTAACCGGAATATTGACTGTTCCATCAGCATTTTGATGACATTCAATAAATGGTACTAAAGCACGTGGCGTTGCAATGCCGGTATTATTCAAGGTATGAGCAAACTTAACCTTGCCATCGGCATTATCACGATAACGTAAATTGGTACGTCTGGCTTGCCAATCGGTAATATTCGAACAAGAGTGTGTTTCACGATAGCAATTTTGTGATGGAACCCAAGCCTCTAAGTCATATTGACGATATTTCGGTGCACCCATATCACCGGTACAAATATCCAAAACTTGGTAAGGTAATTCTAAATCTTGTAAAACTTCTTCAGATAAACTCAGAAGCTTTTGATGCCACTTTTCACTTTCATTAATATCGTTTTTACAAATGACGAATTGTTCTGTCTTCATAAATTGGTGAACACGAACTAATCCACGAGTATCTTTACCTGCAGCTCCAGCTTCGCGACGGAAACAAGGAGAGAAACCGGCATAAGTAACTGGCAAATCATTTTCATTTAAAATTTCATCAGCATGCAGAGAGTTCAAAACCAATTCAGCTGTGCCTGAGAGGTATAAATCATCTGCAGGCATATAATAAATTTCATCACCTGAGAATGGTAGATAACCCATACCATAAAGCGGTTTTTGCTTAGCTAAAGACGGAACAGTAATGGTTGTAAATCCATTAGCGGCCAATTTATCTAAGACCATCATATGAATAGCCAATTCTAAGCGAGAAAGCTCATTTTTAATGGCATAAGTACGAGCACCTGAAACTTTCGTAATACGCTCCATCTCACCCCAATCATTAAGCTCCATCAATTCAATATGGTCGCGCGGGGTAAAATCAAATTTTGGCAAATCACCAACTTTACGAATAACAACATTACCGCTTTCATCCGGACCTTGCGGAGCTTGTGGACTTGGCAGATTTGGCATTCTAAGCATCATATCATCAAACTTAGCCTGTAATTCGTCAAGTTCAGCTAGTTCTTTTTTAAGCTCTTCGCCAACATCTTTACTCTTAGCAATAATTGCTGGACGTTCTTCTGCAGAGGCAGATTTGATGGAATTACTAAGCTTATTTTTTTCTTCAGCTAATGCTTGGGAGGATGTTTTGAGTTTTGTTAAACTGGAGTGCAATGATACTAAATTATCCAAATCAATATTAGTGTAACCTTTTTTGTTCAAGCCATCTTGAACAAGTTGTTTATTTTCAAGAATAAATTTAATATCAAGCATTTTATTTTGTCCTATTTTTATTGTTTTAATCAAATTGCTTTAACCTCGAAGCAATCCAATAAAAAATAGCAGATTATCAAAAAAATACAATCATATTTTTTTATTTTTGCCATGATTCGAAAAATATAGACAAAAATGTAAAATTATGGTAGTATAAAGCATCTTTTAATAAACAAATTATAAAATAATGATGTAGCTCATTTAAAAGGAGAGAAATATGAAAAAATATGTAGAGAAAGCAAATAATGCTATTACAAAACTATCTAAATGGGCTGAGCAGCTATTTGATCCTTCTTTCTTAAAACTAAAGAAAACAGATAATCGATTAAAAAGGACAGCAAAAATTATAGGAAAAGTAGGATTAGCAGCTGTTTGGATTGGTGCTGCTGTCACTAATTTCCATGTAACAGCAATTGCTTTTGTTGGTGCGGCGACTGTAAGCGCATTACCAGATATTGCAAAAGCACAAGCAAGAAGAGCTATGGCCACTGAAATAGTAAAAGATATAAAGCCATCTCAAACTTCTCAAAGGCCACCAATGGATCCTGAACTTAAGAGAATATTGCAAGGCTTGGGGGATAAACCCAAAGCTCCAGTATCTCAAACACAAGTCGATAGAAGTCTTATTTCAGGCGGATATAGAAGAGAGTAATCTTAATATGTAACCAACTAATAAATAAAGTCTCAGACAAAATCTGAGACTTTATTTATCTTTAAAATCTTAAAAATTCCCTGAATTTTCAGGATATTTAATCTTTTTTAAATATCTTGTATTTTTACCAATACGAGAAACAATCTCATAACTGATAGTTTGTGCGTCACGAGCGATATCATCTAAAGTGTAATAATCAGAAATAATATCAGCCATATCACCAATCTGTAGATTATCAATATCTGTGACATCGCATATAATGTTATCCATTGAAATCCGCCCTAAAATCCGGGCTTCGTGCAGTTTATCGCACATATTAAAAAATACCTTGCCTGTATTAGAAAGAGAACGCGGAATACCATCACCATAACCGATAGAAATAATCGCAATTTTACGGTTTGAAGTGGCACGATAAGTCGCAGAATAACCGACAAATTCTCCTTTAGGTAAAGCGGCAATCTCCAATACCGGTGCTTTAACTGTGACGACGGGTTTCATCTGGTTTTCACGATATGGGGCCGTGTTAATCCCATACATAGCAGCCCCCAGACGGACAATATCAAATTGATATTCTTCCCCCAAAAAAGTTCCGTCAGAAGCCGATAAAGTAGCCTCAAGCTTTGGAAAATAAGTGTTTTTGAGATAAATGAACATATCCAACTGGTGCTGATTCATAAAATGGTCTTTCTCATCAGCACAAGCAAGGTGAGATAAAACTGTTCCAAATTCCTCCAGATCATCAGAAGACATTTTTTCTAAAGTGCTTTCGCGAAATCCCAAGCGATTTAAACCTGTTTCAATTTGGATGGCCGGTTTGATACCAGAAATTCGATGTTGCTTCCAAAAATCAAGCATTTCAGGAGAGGATATAACAGGAATCAGACGTGCATCGATAAATTCATCAAGACTATCTTCGCCGATACCTTGTAAAACGAAAATTCGTGCATCAGGTGCAATTTCCCTGATTCTAGCCCCTTCAACGCCATGTGCGACAAAAAAACAACGACATTTTGCCTCATCATAAAGAGTCTGAGCTACCAAAACATCACTTAAGCCGTAAGCATTATCTTTAACAACAGCAGCTGCTTCGGCATGAGGGGCAAGTTTTTGCAGTAGTTTGTAATTTTCAACTAAATTATTGAGATTAATTTCTAAAACAGGTCTTGTCAAAATACTCATTAGAGCCTATTATCCTTATCAAATTAAACGGAACACAATAAATGCAGTTTATCGATACCCACATACATTTGCAAGATGTTAAGTCAAATAATGCAACGGAGATTATTTCTCACGCCGTTGCTGAGGGCTGTACGCAAATGATATGTGTCTCTTCTATAGAAAACGATTGGGAGAAAGTTGAAATTTTAACTCATCAATTTCCGCAAACAATTATTCCTGCTTTTGCGCTTCATCCGTGGTATGTTGTGGAAGCAAGTCACAATTGGTCGTTTCGATTAGAGGAAAAATTACAAAAATATCCTCATGCATTAATTGGAGAATGTGGACTTGACGGTTTTAAAGAGAATATAGAATTGCAAAAAAAAGTTTTTGCAGAGCATATTAAACTAGCAAAAAAATACCATCGTCCGCTAATTATTCATGCAGTTAAAGCTGTACCGATGCTGGAAGAATTTTGGAATAGTTTGCCTGAAAAATTTGTGTTTCACGGCTTTAATGGTAAAAAAGAATTGCTCGAAAAAATATTAAGTGCTGGAGGATATATTGGAATTGGCTCAGGATTATTAAAAACCCCTAAGGCAAAAGACATATTATCCTATATTCCGCAAAACAAAATATTATTTGAATCCGATGCCCCTTTTGGGGCTCCTTATCCATGGTCTATTAAGGAACAAGCAGAACAAATAGCCGAGCTGCGCGCTGAGAATCAAACAGAATTTGCTACTCAAGTTTATCAAAATTCACAGGAGTTTATCAAATGCTGACCCCAAAATCATTAAGACTGCATATTGCCTTGCTTGGGCGTGTTAATGCCGGAAAATCAAGCTTTTTGAACTTAGTGACGGGGCAAGAAGTATCGATTACTTCTGATATTGCCGGCACGACGACGGATGTTGTCGAGAAGGCTCAAGAACTTTTGCCGATTGGGCCTGTTGTTTGGATGGATACTGCTGGTTTGGGGGATGAGACCGATTTAGGCGCTAAACGCATTGAAAAAACTAATCGAGTATTAGACCGCGCAGATGTTGCTGTTTTAGTTTGCGAGGGGAATAAAATTGAAACCGAAGAGCAAAAAATTATTACAGAATGCGATAACAGAAAAATTCCGCTGATAAAAGTATACAACAAAGCCGATATCTACGATGTTCCAACAGATGGAATTAAGGTAAATTCTCTCAATAAATCGAGCCGTGATGAGGTCTTAAATACCCTCAAACAAGAACTTATTAAAGTTGTACCTGAAGATTTTATCAAAGCACCAGCACTGTTAGGAGATTTAGTCGCACCACACAGCACCATTATCTTAATAACTCCGATAGATAAGGAAGCCCCAAAAGGGCGTCTAATTATGCCGCAAGTGCAAGCAATTCGTGATGCTTTGGACTATGATAATATAGTAATTGTCGTTAAAGAGTCTGAATATGTACAAGCCTTAAAAAGTCTGAAAAATAAACCAGATTTGGTCATTTGCGACTCACAGGTTGTTGATTTTATGGTTGCCAATACCCCACAGGAAATAAAGTGTACAACCTTTTCTATTCTTTTTGCCCGCCTTAAAGGGGATTTGCTCAAAATGGCAGAAAGTGCAAAAATAATTTCTAAGCTGCAAAACGGCGACAAAATTTTAATTGCCGAAGCTTGTACTCACCACGCTATTGAAGATGATATCGGTAAAGTTAAAATCCCCAATTGGTTAAAAAAGAAAACTGGTTGCGATTTAATTATTGATCATGTTGCCGGTTGTATGTTTCCGGATAATCTGCGAGACTATAAATTAGTGATTCAATGTGGTGGCTGCACCCAAAACCGTCGAGAGATTTTATCCAGAATCCAAAAATGTGAAGCTGTCTGTACAGCTATAACCAATTATGGAATATGTATCTCAGAACTTAAAGGTGTTTTAGATAGAGTTATGAGCCCGTTTAAATAATCTTCTAGTCATTTAAATGTTACACTTTTGTAACATCCATAAATTCTGTTTGCAAAAATATAGACAGAAAAATTAAAATGTGCTACACTAATACCAAATATTAACTATTCTAGACTACTCTAGACTCCTATTTTTGACGGAGGGTAATATGGCAAATCTAAATTCTAGGCAAAAAAGAAGAAATGCTTATTGGGAAAAACAAAACCAGGAAGCACAACAAGCTACTCAAGCTGAAAAAATGCCAAGAATGACCCTAGTAAGCGCTATAGATGCTCTGTCTGCGCAACACAGCGATGGAAATAGGACGGTACAAGAAAAAGTTAATGGATATAGTACAGAAACACTATCCGGAATTCAACAAGCTGTTATTCATGCAGAAGAAGTACTAAAAAATGGAACAGAAAAAGATCCTAGAATTGTTGCTAATTATCAAACATTAGTCAGTAAAAAGGAAATATTAAATACAGCCTCCCAAAAAAGAATCAAAGATGTTGAGAAAGGTAAGCGCCAAATTAGACCGGAAGAACAAAAATATTATGATAGCTTGGTAGCTAATACACCTAAAAAAGAAAGTTTATTGACGAGAGCACAAAATAAAGCCAAAGGAGCTTGGAATAGTGTAAAAGAAACAGCAGGAGATGCTAGAGATTCCTTCCAGCAATGGAATACCGAAAGAAAAGAACATAACGCTGAAAGAAGAGCACAAAAAGAAGCCGAGAAAAAACGTCAGCAGGAAGAACAAGCTAAATGGGAAGCTGAACGTATGGCACAATTAAGAGAATTCTTACAGGAAAAAAAGAAACAAGATGAGCATCAAGCTGCAGTTCTAGCAAGAGCTGAAAGAATTCGTAATGTCAAAAAGGAAAAAGCCAAAAAATTACGCCGAGAAAAAATGAAGGCGAGAAAAGAAACAGTTACTAAATGGTTTAGTGATGCAAAAGGCAAGGTAGCAGAAAAATATGGTGTCACTAAAGATGGTGTAAAAGATTGGTGGCAGGAAAGAAAAGCTGAAAAAGCTCGTCGTAAAGATATTAAATCCAGATGGAAAGAATCTCGCAAAGAAGCCAAAAGAATAGAAAAAGAAAAGCAAAAAGCAGAAAAAGCACGCCGTAAAGATATTAAAAAACGCTGGAAAGAATCTCGTAAAAAAGCTAGAAAGATAAAAAGAGCAGCTCGTTGGAAAACTGCTAAAAAATGGCTGAAAAGACTAGGAAAATTAGCTCTTTATGCTGCCGCAGGAGCTGCTATTTATGCGACAGGAGGATTGGCTACAGTTGCAGTAGTGGGTGGCTTATATGCAGCTAAGAAAGGTTATAATGCCTATAAAGCACGAAAACAAACTAAAAATCAAGAAAATATAAATGTTTCAGAAGCAAAACCTAAGGCCAAAGAAGATACTAATGAAAATTCTAATAGTCAGTCTTTAACCAAGACACAGCAATATCAAAAAGATAATTTGAAAATATCAGAAGAATCATTAAGTCAAGTTATAAGTGGAGAAAAGCCATTAGATGGAAAAATGGCATTTGCTTCTGATGATATATTAAGAAAAGTAACAGAAGGAAAATTACCTCTTGATGAAAGTAATGGTAAATTGATAGCCTCATGGCTGGCCGTTAATCAAGCAGCTCAACCTAAAGGAATAGAAAATGAAACCACACAAAGAAATACGGACATAGAAAATAAATTAAAAGCTCTAGGTATAGAAACACCAAAAATTCAAGATTATAAGGGTAGTGAAAAACAAGCAGAAAATCAAAATCTTGCAGGCGATAAAAAATCAGATAAAATAAATGGGGAAGAATTATTCCAGAAATTGGATAAACTAGATAAAGAACACCCATTACCTGATGGTTCTTCTCGTGCTGAACGTTATGGAAAAGCTATGCAGGAATATCAAACCATTAAAGACGTATATGGTGAGAAAGCTGCCGCTAATAACCTTAAACATAAGTTGTTTAATGCTGGTCACACAGATAAAAATGGAAAGAGCGATTTTATAGGTATGCCTAAAGAGTTAGCTTCAGAATTCCAAGATTACCTCGGTCAACAAGGTATTGTAAAATCATTTAAGAAAACAAAACAAAAACAGCAAACAAAAAGCAATACAAACACAAATGAAGCAGTCAAAAAAGCGGCCAAAAATAAAGAATCTTCAAGGTAATATTGCATTGAAACAGAAACAACACAATTTATAATCGCTAAAATTTTAGTGGTTGATGTCATAGTAATAGTATAATTATAAACAAAAAATATAGACAAAATATTCTAAATATGCTATACTTAAAGTAATATTAACGAATACGACTCTATACTGATTCCCAAAGACGAAAAATAATAAGGAATCGGTAGAGAATCCAAGGAGAAGAACTATGGCTGCAGAGTTTGATTTAGCTGAAGAATTAAGAACTTATAACTTAACTTCAGAAGAGCAGGACACAATTAAACTAAATGAATCAAAACTTGTAGATAAGAAGAGTGTCAAAGAATTTATTGAAACAATGCGCAAAGAAAATGCTCGCAAAACAGCTGAAAAAGATCCTAAAGATGTTGCTTATGATGAACTTCAAGTCGCATGGGAAACAGCCAAGGATAACAAAGAGTTAGCTGATGTTAAAGAAACTCTGCAGAAAAAATCAGAAGAGATGATGCAAATTGTTGATGTCGAGAATCCTGACATGTCAACAGCTGCTGAATTAGAAGAATGGCTAAAAATTAATAATAGCATTGGTAGCAAGGAAAATGAAGAGCGTAACCAAAAAATTGGTGCCAGTTTAACTTCATATTTTGCACAATATGACCAAGATAACGGATTAAATAATTTAACGCCACAACAAGCAGCTCAAATTCAAAATACAGCCGATGAAATCAGAGCTAATATAAGTTCTTTTGATCCTTTTGCCGTTAAAGAGGATGGAAAACTTGTTGATCCAAGGTTTGAATCATTAAAAAAGTTTTATGATAGCCTTAGCTTAACAGATGATAACGGAAAACCAATTTCAGCGGAAGAAAAAGCTAAATATCTGGAAGAGGTAAAAAAATTAGCTAGAGAAGAAACAATTACAAGATTAAGCACCAATCCTAATTATGCTCAAGCCGATGCAGAAACAAAAAATAAAATGATTCTAGAAGGCATGCTTGATTCAATAAATGAAAGTGCAGCATCACTATTAACAGCTCATATCTGCGCACAAGGGCAAAAAACGCAGGAAGAACGCCAAGAAGAATATAAAAAGCTGATAGAACTTGCAGGAGAAGGTAAACCATTACCACCTATAGCTCAGCAAACAGCAGAAGGAGCTCTGGCCGGACGTTACCAAAAAGTTGTTGGTATTAGTAAACGCATCGCGCAAAAAACGGAAAAACGTGGGCTGTTTGATAAAATAAATGGAGTAATGGCTAAATGGGTTGAATATCAAAACAAACACCCCAAAATGGCTATAGCTATTAATTTAGGTTTGACAATGGGAACCAACGTGCTCACAGGTGGTGCAGGGTTAGCTGTTTTAGGCGCTTTCAAAACCTATGAAGCTATTTTTAAGGCCAATGAACAACGAAAACAAGAGGGTTATGAGGGTGGCTTGTTAAAATATATCGGAACACATCCTCGCCATATTGTCAGTATTGTCAGCAATATGGCTAGCATTGGTTTATCTGGGTGGAGTGCAATGCAAGGCCTTGATGCCAATGGATTGGTTGGACAAGCTTTTAATCATGGTATCGGAAATGCCTTCGATAATGTTAAAGCCATGGGTGAAGGGCTGTGGAATACGGTCACACAACCGTTTAGTCATGCAACAGACGCGGCAACTGTAGCCCCAAGTGGTGAATCTATGGGATTTTTTGCTAATGCAGGCAAAAAGATTTCAAATATGTTTGATTCAAGCAACAGCTTGCGTTTTGCAAGAACACTTCGTACCGTCGGTGTGGCCGGAGCTACTTTCGGATTAGACGTAGCAGATGTCTTTAAACCAGAAAACAAAGGTAAACGTTGGAAAAAATTATTCGGAGCTTTTGCAAAAGCCGCCGCCACCGGAGCAGCTGTTTGGGCAACCACACCAACAGAAACGATGAGTGCAGGGATGTCTGCTGGAGCTGCCTCTGCAGGTGCAGCAGCAGGGGCTGCTGGTGCAGCATGGGATATGGATAAATCTTTGACTGAAAATATTGAAGCCAACCAATTTCATCCAACAATGCCTGGTGTGGAAGAACAAGAAATTAAAGTTCCTTATGCCCCAGGAATGCAACCAGATGCAAATGAATATGTAGAATCTCAAGAAAACTTGACACGTTGGGGAAATCGAATTGATCAATTTTTAGAAAAAACAGGTCAAGCCGATGAAATTAAAGATCATATTTATGGGATGATTGATAAAGGAGAAATTAAACTCCCTGAGGGGATTGAGACTAAAGAAGAATATCTTTATAAAATGATTATGAAGATGGAACAACGCCCAATTGATGTAACTTCAGAGTTGGATGCAAAATTATCAACTTTAAGCCAAGAAAAGATGTTAGCTTCAATGTCTGCTGAAGATTTTAATAAAGTTTCTGCTGATTTAAACGATTATAGTGATAAGGGCGTCTACCATGGTAGCAATACGGCGGGGAGTGAACATTCTCATTCTGATGGATCAACACCAAGAAATTTAGGCGGTGACAGTAAAGGTGATCATACAGATCCTGTTATTGAAGATGATGGAAATAAAGATATGGTTTTCCAAAATGAAACTATTGTTGATATAACCAAAAATACATTTGATAACACCTTTAGAGAAACATTTAATGATCATATGTCACCGGATGAGGTTGAGGCAAACTTGGCAAACTATCACAATATGATAAATGAAGGCCATCAAGAAGAAGCCAATGGCTTCTTGAAAGAGTTGTATGAACAACATCGAAATATAGACGGCACAACCTTCTTTGAAGGAAGCAAGTTATTTGCCGCTAATCATGACTATAATAATGCGGTATTTGGGATGAGTGAATCGGATTTACCTCCAATATATCAAGATTCTGAATTAGATGCTACAAACAAAGCATTCGATGAAGCATTTAAAGAAAAATTTAGCGCCTATATGCGCCAAGAAGATATTCAAGACAATCTGAATGTTTATCATGATATGATGGCCAACGGCAATGAAGATGGTGCAGCAGAATTCTTAAAGAAACTCGAAAATGATGTTCTACCGAATTCTGAAGAGCTTAAGTCTTCATATGAGGTTATTGATGGACAAGGAGAAGAGCTGGTAGACAAAAATATAGGTGATATCAGCCTGACTCCCGAACAGTTAGCAGATAAACAATTGGTTGATGAACTGAGAATTCCGGAAGATCAAAGAGATCAAGTCCGCTTTATGGATACAGGAAATGGCAAAGGAGCATACTATATTAACGAAGATGGCTCACTTTCTGTATCTAATAATTTGGGAGAACGTATGGCAAATGAAAGTATTCATACACCTTCAACAATGACTCCAGAAGGACATCAACATGCTCAAGAAAAAATTATCTATGATAATCTGAAAAATCAGGAAAATTTATCTGAAGGAGAGAAGAAGTTCTTAGCAAATTATGAGCAACATGAATCTACTACACAAGAAAATGCCCCTCAACAAAATCAACAAACGGAAATAACACCTAATGAAGAAGGAAAAGGCGGTTCAACAGATGAAACACCAATAAAAAATGAAGAACTAAAAAATAAAGAACAAGAAACAACGCCTCAAAATAATTTAGACGAAGTAAGAGAAAGGGTTGCTTTACACGCTCTTCAGCAAGCTGAACACCATACTATTGAACGTGGATCAGGGACCCTCAGTTACGCCCTGACAGAGAAAGGCTTTGAAATAACAGATGAGGCCAGTGGTCTCACATATACGATGGCACAAAGTGGGTCGCGTGCCATAAGAAGTTTTAATGTTGATAATATAGATGAAGTACGAGCTGAAGGTCAATGGGCTGACGAAAGAAGAGAACTGAAGTTTGAAGATCGGAATACAGGAGTAAAGCATATAGGATTAAGCCAAGGGGAAAATACACGTGACGTAGGGTTCAAAGATGAAGCAATGATGACACAAATATCAGTTGAAAATCTGGTATACCAAGATTTATTAGCGCATGGCGATACATCACCGGCAGCCCAAGCCTTTATGCGTACGCATGAAGCTCATCTTGCTACAAACCATCTTGTTTATAATAATGAAACTCATAGCTTAGAGACAAATTATACAACATTGGCGCAAGCGCTTGACCAGAATGGGATAAAAGAACAGCCCATAACAACAGGCATCAAAGACATAGATAAAGAGAATAAACAACAGTTTAACGCTTTTATGTCAATGCTCAGAGAAAAATCAGGCATGAATAAAATTCATTAAATAATTTAGTCTAAAACAAAAATAAGAGAAATAATCCCATTAGTATACTTGGGATTATTTTTTTTGCGAAAAAAATCGTCAATTTTGGCAAAAAGTTATTGCATTGGTTAAAAAAATGTGGTATAGTGTGTGCAACATTGATGATTTAAGGAGCGAAAAACAATGGAATTACAAGAAATAATCACAAAAGTAAATAATGGTGAATTAGAAAAAATGTCAGCCCAAGAGTTGGGTGAAGCATTTGCTGTCGTTGCCGGTTCTGAAAAACCAGAAGGCATGACAACCGCACAATATAATGCTTTAATGAATAAAGTTGCCACAGCTGCAATTGCCGCTAAGGAAAAAGCAGTGAATGGTAATCAAGCAGAAAAAGAAGAAAAGCTTATCTCTGAAGAACAATTCAAAAAGAACGAAATTGCTCTTAATAAACATTCTGAACAATATCAGATGGATGACGAGAGCAAAAAAGCTTTGGATGCCTTAGATGTTAAAGGTGAAGATGGAAAATCTGTAGACCTTCATGATGAGATTACTGGTGCAGCTCAAGTTCGCGTTGCTATTGATAATGTAGCCAATGAGAAAGAAATGGACGCTAAAGAATATAATCAAAAAGTCCATGATGAAATTATGAGCATTTTGGGGACAATGATTTTAAGTCCTGAGGGAAGTGTATCCCCAGCTCAAGCTGAACAAGAAAATAAAAGATTCCTTGACTTATTAAATGGTAAAAAGACAGAAGTTTCTTCTGAAAAAGCGGCTCATGTTTTAGCCTCTCACTTAGGAACATCTGAGGTCAAAGCTCAAGAAATTGCTAAAAAACATAATAATGAAGGCTTCTTCAGCCGTATGGCTGGTAAAATTAAATCTATCGGTAGCAGTTTAGTTCAAAAAGTTGGTCAAAAAGCCAAAGATGCGCAAGATTATGTTAAAACCATGATTGCCCAAGGAACTTGGAAAGAAGCTTTGTTAACAACAGCTGCCGCAGGTGTTGCTATTATTGCAGCCGGTTCAACAGTCGGTTTAGCCGCTTCTGTCGGTTTAGCAGCATACTCTGCTTGGAACGCAGGTAAACGTGTCAAAGCCTTAATTAACAATTATGGAATAGAACGTGATGCTGCTGCAAAACAGGGCAAAAAATTAAGCTTTGGTGAATTTGCCGGCAATCACAAAGGTGATATTGTTAAAACAGTTCTCTATTCTGGTGCTGCTGTCGCTGGTATCGCAGCCGGTGTTGCAGGATTTGCAAGCATGACAAGCGGTGCAACCGAAGGTATGAATATGTGGCAAGCTGCTCAAGCTAAAATGGGGACTGCTAGATTAGCTTTAACAGCAGGTGCTGTTGAAACCCCTGCTATTGGTGATATGTTGACCGCTAGAAACAGCAAAGAATTTTGGAGCGCTGCAAAGAAAGGTGTTGTTGCCGGTGCCGGTTTAATTGCCTCTATTTGGGCCGTTCATGAATTTAGTGACGCTTTTCACGGTGGAACAGAGCATACGCCAAATGGTGGTGAAGGTAATAATGGTGGTGCCGGAGACGGTAACAATAACGGCGGTGCTGCTGGTGGTGATGACAATGGCAACAACGGAAATGGTGATGATAATGGCAATGGAGATGGTAATGAAGTTGTTCATAACTATCATACAGAAGCTCCGGGAGCTCGCGAGAGTTCTTTCTATGAGCGCCGCTTAAATATTGTTCCAAATTCAGACATTATGGTCGCTAACGTTAATGATGGTATTGTTACTTTGCCTGAAGGAATGACCGGTGAGCAAGCTGTTCACTTAGCTGCTATGGAAAAATTATACTATGGCGATGGGGAAGGCTTAAAAGCTTTGTTGGATTGCGATAATGTCAAAATTGATGTTGAAAAATATTTTGCAGAATTACACGATAAATTCGTTACCCAAATGGGTGATCCTCGTGGTCCGATGGGCTTCCCGACAGATCCAAATGTCAAAGTAGATCCGAACATCCACGCTCGTATTACTAAGGTCGACTGTGAAGGTATTAAGTTAAATATTCATAGAGTTCATATCGGTACGATTCCTACACCACAGCCAGTTTTGAACTTAGAGCCTATTAATCCTTTACCGATAACAGTAGAAACACCGAATCCTGTAGTGCCGGATATCAATATTCAGGTTGAGACCCCTCAACCTATTGAACTCAAACCGGTAACTATTGGTCACTCTCTAAATAATGGCGATTTAGGTCGACAAGCTATTGGTTTGACAGACAATGATTTATCTGGTGTTACTGAAGTTGAAGGCGGTAAACCACAAGGTGAAGGTTGGCATCAAGATAAGAACGGCAACTGGGAGACTCATGTTAAGAACCTTAACGGGCTTTCTAATCCGCCAGCAGGAGCTTTGGCAGACCCAACATCTGTAGAGGGATCTGCACAGCAAAGCTCTAATGCGAGTGTAATAGTCACCAAAGATGGTGTGGAAGCCAGCGGAAAAGACGCTCAAGCATTATTAAATGCATGGCTTCAAAGTCAACAGCAACAAATGAAACCATAATAAATTTGTAGCCTTAAATCATCAAACCTCCTCAGAATTTTCTGAGGAGGTTTTTTTTAGCAAAGAGCCTTAAAGATTCCATGAATATTAGACTCCGGCATCAAGTGCCAGAGTGACAAGAACGAGAAAAAAACGCCACTCACGGTCATCACTGAACAAGCCACAATCACCCACCAGTCACTCCGGTGCTTCTTATATTTCCTGTCATTCCGTGGCTTGACACAACCACCCACCAGTCACTCCGGTGCTCGACACAACCACCTTACTGTCACTCCGGCACTTGATGCCGGAGTCTAATATTAAAGGAATCAGAATCCATCAATATTGGATCACCGAATCAAGTTCGGTGATGACAATATGGGAAAAGACTGTCACTCCAGCACTTGACACAACCACCCAACAGTCACTCCGGCACTTGACACAACCACCCACCAGTCACTCCGGTGCTCGACACAACCACCTTACTGTCACTCCGGCACTTGACACCGGAGTGACAATTAAGTGACGATTGCATCAAGTGCCGGAGTGACACTCTTGGAGCCAACTTTCCACTTGCTAAAGCAAATGGCCTGCGTTCTCCAAAAGTGTCATGCCGGAAGCCGCACCCTACAGGCTGTGGCATATCCGGCATCCACAAATCAAATTGCAAAGCAATGCAAAATCAAACAAGATGAGAAGAAAGACCGCAAAAACCGACAAAAATCTCAAAAAAGTATAACGATTTTTATTGTTTCTTAATCAAAAATATGGTATAGTGATAATAGACAAAATATCATTTTAGAAGCCTTTTATTCCTATTATTACACAACAAATTGCTATAATTGAAAGATTAAGAATAAAAAACAATAAATTTCTTTCTTTTATTTTATTAGGCAAGGGGTTTGTTTACTAATAAGAATAAAGGTTTCTGGAATGATTCTCTATATATAGGTTCTCATCGTTTTTTATCTTTGATGTTGAACCAAAATATTTATAATCTTCTATCCCCTTATTCGTTCATTCAATTTGTCTTTGGATGAATCAAATATAAATGCCTTGTACCCCAAGGAAGAGTCTGATGTAACAGTTAGGCGATTATGTGACGTGTGTTCAAGATATCATTCCGACACCATACGTTTCATAAGCACATTGTGTTGACTTGTCCGATAGACTTATGTGCTAGAAGAAGGATCAATACAATTTTATTAATTCATTCAAAAAAGTCCACTGAGTCAAGTAGGTGGCACAAAAAAAATGAAGACATTAGCTAACAATTTCTGGTTTGTCGCAATATTGATGGGTTTCACTTTCGTTGCATGTTCGCCTGATGACGATGCATACGGAGATATGTTCTACTACGCAGAGAAGAACAACGATCCCACCCCCAGCGACAGCACCAAGAACGACACCCCCTCGGACAGCATCGACTGGAATTCAGGCATCCTCGCCCGAAACTTCCAATATGACAATGGAACGTGGCCTTCAAGGCTAACTTTCGGCATCGTGGGCAAGGACAAGGACACCACATTTGTGGCTAACTTGCCAATGACCACAACGATTTTGGCACCTGAAGAAGTCCCCGTCGCCGCCGATGCTCCCGCTACCTGTTTCGTATCCGTTGACCCCGTTATTGAACTTGACAGCACAGAGTGGCGAATGAACGAAAGTGATGGTTTCTATTACAGAACCATCACCCGCAAGCAAGTTGTTCATATGAATAACTATGATTGCACCGTTATTTCGACTCACACCGAGGCTTACATGTTCCGTAATGGTAAGGAGTTTCATTTTATGCATGGTCAGGAGGCAACTCCTACCAAGTGGAATGACACCCCAAAAGGAAACGGAGAGGATATTCAGCGCGATGGCAAGACCTACACCGTAGAGAATGCTTATCTTATGATGCAGCACAAACTGCACCAAACAAGAGTTGAATATCCCGAGGCTACCACCAAGGTGCTTCGCGAAAAAACAGAGAAAAAGGACGATGATACCCCAACCGCTGATTACACTATTGCCGGCCTGCAAAAATTCCTGTCGGCAAGCCGAGTCTGGAATGAGGACGAACTGCATTATGCAGACGTCTACACCTTTGAGACCTCAAATTCTTATTTCTTTGTCGTCGTAAATTTCAAGTACGACAAGAAAAAAGATCACGAGGAGAGAACCAATACTTTCACCACAAGCGTTGCCAAGAGCAGCGTTTGGAGCAATGAGAAGTATTGTGATCCTATCAAAGGATGTGCCGTCTACGACCACGGAAGCTATCTTCCTGCTATTTATAGTTGGAATGATACCGGCTTCACCGTCGCAGGCGCCCATGCAGATGGTGGTGTAGTTACACAAGACATATTCGACACTGATGCCGTTAATCGCGGTATCAAAAACATGAAAAAGGACAATAACGCCAAGCCGACTCCTATAATCCAGTCTTCTTGCACCGTTGGTGACAATGGTGTTTGGACTGTGATTGGTAAAACGGTTGGGCATACTCTCAGCTTCACGGTTATGTCTGAATAATCTTGGCGGTATCAAGTTAGGTTACTTCACCTAGTAAAATATAGAAGATAATTTTCGCAGTTTGTCCTCGCCAAGGATGGGCTGTTAGTTTTTTAATCTTAAATAAATAAACGATTATGGCAACAATATTCAATACAATCAAGAAGAGTGTAATCCTGAGCGCTATGCTCGCAGTAGCTAACTTTGCAAACGCACAGCAGGTAAGCATGCGTGACACGGTTATCATTCGAGACACCGTCCGCGTGCAGACAGCACGGCAGAGTGCTATGACCATGTTCGGTCATGGTAACTCAAAAGGCTGCGCACACGTCGGCATCTACGCCAATAATGCCACCAACAAGGCCAAAGGCCGCGTTGGAAAACTGTGGATGTCGAACTGCAACGGCCTGCAATTTTTTGCAGGTCCCGAGCTGAATATCAGCGAGGCTACATCTGAGCTTGGTACCTTCACCAATACGGTCGTTATGGGCCGGATCGGTGCAGAGTATGAGTTCTGGGGCTTCCGTCCGAGCATCTCATTTGCAACAGGTCAGAAGATGGAAATCGAAGGAAACAACTTCTCCGCTAAGGAGTTCAAGTTTGCAATCGACTACACATTTTTCCGCCACGAGTGGTACAGCTTTAGCTTAGGTGCTAACTACACTTACAAGCTTATGAAGTCTACCAAGGCAATTGAGACCGAGCGCGTAAGCATGACCCTGCCATACTCTGGCAATGCCAGCAGTATTGGCATACAGGTCAGCAAGGACATTCATCTCGGTCACATGAGCCGCAAGGCCAGCTTCTCAGACGGTGCATACCGCTACCAGTATGAGAAGCGCGGAGAGATGTTCCTCCGTCTTTACGCTTCTTACAACCCCTATAGGGTTGAGAAGCTGGAGGGAACGAATCTCGCATCTACACTCAAGTTTGATAAGAACTTCAACGTCGGCGTTGCCTTCGTGGTTCGCCCCGCATGGTAAACTGGCAGAGAAGTGAGTAAAAAAATATTATTAACAATTTAGAGCCGTGGGGAGTAAGTCCCCGCGGTTTTTTTTGTGCTTTACTCACTGCCACTCCGGATAAGCCACAACGACCTCACAGTCACTCCGCACTTGACACAACCACTTGGCAGTCATCACCAAATCACTCCCTCACAGCTGTCATTACCAACACTTCCCCTTATATAGTCATTCCGTGGCTTGACCACGGAATCCAATATTCATGGAATCAGATTCCTTTAATATTGGATACCGGTGTCAAGCACCGGTATGACCATAAAGTGTCAAGTGCCGAAGTGACTATAAAGCTGAGAGGGCTGAATAACCGTAAAATGGAAGAAGAAAGGTTAAACTTTTTTTAATTGTCAGATGCTATAATCATAATGTATAATGCAATAAGTTTATGTTATTTTAAGAGGCAAATATGCGTCAAATCTCTTTCTTATCAATATTTGCAGTAGTTTTATTGAGTTCAACAGCAATTTGCAGTGCAAAGGATAGTGGCAGACTTTCCCTGACGGATGGTATTATTGTCAATAAAACGCAAGGTAATGCTCAAGATTTAACCAAAGAATCCTTAGAATATAAATTTGCAGAAAAAGAAGCTGTAGAACAAGATGACAGTGATGAAAAGAAAGGTTTCTTGTCTTTTCTTAATTTTTCATTTTTTAGTAAACAAGAAAATATGACAATAACACCAGAAGAAAATGAAAATAACGTAGATTTTTATGCTCGTATGCAACAACAGGCTGAAGAAGGTGATGTGAGTGCGCTAATTACTTTGGGCTATATGTATTTATATGGCCTGAATGGCGCAGAAATGAATTATAAAAAAGCTTTTCTATGCTACCAAAAAGCTGCAGAAATGGGCGCACCTATCGCTATTAATAATTTAGGGAGTATGTATTATGGCGGTGTTGGTATTCGTAAAAATATCAGAAAAGCAGCAGAATTATTTGCTAAAGCCAGTGATCTTGGAAACGTTGAAGCAACCCTTAATTTAGCTGTAATTTACTTAACTCATCAAGGTGGGTTTAATAATGATCAGGAAGCGGCAAAATTGCTCAAAAAAACAGCAGAAAGCAATAATCCGACTGGTAAATATCTTTTAGGATATGCCTATATGAAAGCAATAGGTGTACCGGAAAGTAGAAAAAAAACTGTTGAAAATATAAGATTTGCAGCAGATAAAGGGTATGATGAAGCTCAATATATGATGGGATATTTTTATAAACAAGGTTGGGGCGTTAATCAGAACTATAACAATTCTCTGAGATATTTGAATAAAGCAGCCAAACAAGGAAATTTAAGTGCTATGCAAGAATTAGCAAGACTTTATGCTGCAGGTGATCGTATTGAAGCAGATTTTCATAAAGCATATGTATTATATAATATTTTAGCCTACTATGGTATTTCAGGAGCAGCTGAGGCCAGAGATAAATTGGCTCAAAAAGCTCTTAAGAAAACAGAAGTTTTCCAAGCGCAAACAGAAGCAGAAAACTTTAAAGCTGAACCGACTAAATTAACTAAATATATTCGCAAAACATTTGGTGAAAGTTTAGCGCTTTATATTGATAAAACAGCACCTATTGTCAAAAGTAACAACGATTAACAAAAATTATTTATCATGATCAAAATGAGACATCATCTTTTGGAAAAAGTCCATAGAAGGTGATATAGGTGAGCATTCTTTAGAAACAGAGCCGGCACGTATATGTTGAACCAAGTCAGGCTCTTGACACTCAAAAGCAGCACTAGAACCATAAGTCTGCAAAAGATTTCTATTAGGCGTTTTAGAAATTTTAGCTTTGTAATATGCCCCACCATTGACTAAACATTTATTAATTCGTCCATCTGTATTTTCTGTAGCATCCGTCTTGGCATTATGAACAGAGCCACCAATAATAAGTTTAAGATTCCAAATATCATTCAATAACTTCTTTTCATCCATTGTGCTAAATAAAGGATGATATTTTACATCAATATCGTGATCAACCGTAATATGTTTGGCCGCTAAAGTCTCTTTCCACATATCGTTGGTCGATTTTCTGTAGTCCAAAGCTTCTTTACCCGTTAAAAAGGCCAATTTGCCAATATCATTATGTCCGCGAACGAGGGCAGAAATCCAAGGGCTAACATTATAAGCAGCATAATCTTTTCTCTTTGCCTGTGCATCTGGATTACATTTTTGTTTATGTTTCCAGCAACCTTCTAAAGCATTTTTATACATAATCGCTGCTGCACGAGAAATTTGTTCATCACTTAAAGTTAAATTGCCACTAGTTTGCCGAATATAATCATAATATCCGCTATATGTGACACTTTTTGCAGGAATTTTATCCATAGGGAGTGTATCTTTTTTAGTAATATCTTCTCCTATGCTCAAAAGCTTTCCCATAAATACCAAAAATTCTTGTCGAGGAGTCAAACCATTTGAGTTTGTCTCTTTATCAAAATAATCGCGAACTTTATGAGATGTTACCGAATCTTCTTTAATCCAATAAATACTGTAAGGCAAAACAGAAATTTGTTGAGTAATAGAGGGAATATATCTTTTAATAAGCTTATTATTAGGATCGCTTTGTTGAATTAAGGCAAAATCAGATGCCAAATTTTCACGAAGTTTATTAGGTTCGCCACGTTTGGTATTTGCCTTAAATTTATCAAAATCTTTGATGCCATAGCGATTAAGAAACAAAGTCATTTCATGCATAAACAGAGGATCATCTTCCATTCTTTGGGTTATGCTGCTAATTTCATTATCACGCTCAGAGGCATACATTTTCCGCATTTTTTCTAATAACTGATCTTCATTTAATGTTCCATTATCATCAAATAAGTTCCAAGCACGAAACATTTCATCAGCTTTTATAGCCAAATCAAGCGAAGCCTCATCAATATTGTCATCACTCATAGCTTGGTCGACTTTTGCCTTGTACTTCAAAAAATTAGCTTTACATTTTTGAAATGATTCGGAATTTAAGGAAAGAGTATCATGAGCATTGCAAAGATCATATAAATTTATGAGCCTGTTTTCGCAAAAAATACGCGTTGCAAGCGTTTGAGAATTAGGTGCTAAAGGCAGAGAAGAGCCATTATTTTGTTGCTGATTGCTTGTATTTTTAGCCATGATAATTTCTCTTAAATAAACAAATATACAACTTAATTATATTATACGGTTAATAGAAAAATTTGTCAATAAACAAAAATATTGACAAAACGCGAGAATCGTGATATTTTTTACCTTGCAAATTTTATTAGTATGAAAAAGATTGATATCTTGAAAAAAGCTTACAACTTGCAAGGCAAGACTGTAAGATGGGCTGTTATCGAAGAAAAAACGGATGATGAAGTAGAATACAAGCTTGGTTTATTGATCAAAGGAAGCCGGCTGTACGTCGACGTCATTGCCCGTCGCCTCTACACAGCCCTTAACTGGCCGGAAATCTCCCGCCAGGTGTATGAGGCACGCGTTATCCCTTCGGGGGACGTGATTGTCTTTGAAGACAAAAAGGACGCGAATAAAAGAGTAGTCATGCCTAAAACCTTCTTTGAGGATATCTATGGAGGAACAGTGTATGACCCATCTTTAGAAGATCGCCTCCTTCTTTAGAATAAAAATCCGTCTCACTTGGTGTGAAACGGATTTTTTATGATTTAAAATAAAAAAAGGAGAAATGGCAACCCTTCCAGTCGGAATTGCGATTTCTCCTAAATGATTTGAGAGTGAGGTCTTTGTGGCTTTTTTAACATCTGTCTCGTGAAATTGTAGTGCCTCAATCAAATCACCATTTTGCTTTGCGTTTTTTTGTTAATCTTTTGCTTTACGCTGGTCTAGATATCTGCAAATCAGCTAATTAAGAATCCAAAATTTCCTGTGCACACGGAAACTTCTTTCAATCATTAATAGCAGTTGGCAAAATACCCTCAACACAAAACGTAATTTTAATTCTGCTCGGTTTTCTTAATAACGGAGCGCGGTGGACAACGCATTGCATATCAACCTGTCAAAGAACTGTCTATCGTCATAGAGGTTCATGGTTGGTTTTCGCCTTTAATATAATCATAATACATATTGTAGGCGAATCAGTAGCACTATAAAGTTTATTTTGCAAGAGTTTTTTAAAAAAAATTAAGATAACTTTAGTTTTAAATATTTTCCGGTATAGCTGACCGGGGATTTAGCGACTTGCTCAGGTGTGCCTTGGGCGATAATTTTTCCACCGCCATCACCACCTTCCGGTCCCATATCGATGATATAATCGGCAACTTTAATCACATCGAGATTATGCTCAATGACAATCACCGTATTGCCATTATCAACCAGAGCCTGCAAAACACTTAAAAGCTTATTAATGTCTTCAAAATGCAGACCTGTTGTCGGTTCATCAAGAATATAGAGGGTCTTACCTGTTGCCCGTTTTGACAGCTCTTTTGAGAGTTTAATCCTCTGTGCTTCTCCTCCAGACAAAGTCGTAGCTTGTTGTCCCAAGTGAATGTAACCAAGGCCGACTTTTTGTAAAAGTTCAAGTTTGTTTTTAATTGAAGGAATAGCCGCAAAGAATTGATGCGCTTCATCAACTGTCATATCCAGTACATCAGCAATGGATTTATCCTTATATTTAACCTCTAAAGTTTCACGATTAAAACGCTTACCATGACAAACATCACAAGCGACATAAACATCAGGTAAAAAATTCATTTCAATTTTGGTAACACCATCACCTTTACAAGCCTCACAACGACCACCGGCAACGTTAAAAGAAAAACGTCCTGCACTATAACCGCGAGCTTTTGCTTCCGGCAAATTGGCAAAACAATCTCTGATGTTTGAGAATACACCGGTATAGGTTGCCGGATTAGAACGTGGAGTTCGTCCAATAGGGGATTGGTCAATATCAATGACTTTATCAATATTTTCTAAGCCGATGAGTTTATCATATTTTCCAGTCGGTTGACGTGAACCATTCAATTCTTTGTCAATTGCCTTAAAGAGTGTTTCCAAAATCAGTGACGATTTACCGCCACCGGAAACGCCTGTTACACAAGTAAATGTTCCGAGCGGAATTTTAGCATCAACATTCTTGAGATTGTTGGTTTTAGCGCCTCTAATTTCTATAAATTTACCATTGCCTCTGCGACGGCGGGATGGCACAGCAATAAATTTTTGACCGTTTAGGTATTGCGCTGTTAAACTCTGCGGATTTTGCAAAATTTCCTCAACAGTCCCTTTGGCTGTTACTTCACCACCGTTTTCACCGGCCGCCGGTCCCATATCAACGACATAGTCTGCGGCACGAATAGCATCTTCATCATGCTCTACGACGATTACAGTATTACCAATATCTCTCAAACGAGTTAATGTCTCTAGTAAGCGATCATTATCACGTTGGTGTAAGCCGATGGAAGGTTCATCTAATACATATAAAACCCCGGTCAAACCAGAGCCGATTTGTGAAGCTAAACGAATACGTTGGGATTCTCCGCCGGATAATGTTCCGGATTGTCGAGACAATGTTAGATAATCCAAACCGACATTATTCAAAAAAGTCAAACGATCGATAATTTCTTTGAGGATTTTATGAGCAATAGTTTTCTTTTGTGGACTTAAAGTAGCCTCCACACTGGAAAACCATTCTCGTGCTTTAACAACAGACATTTGTGTAGCTTCAATAATGTCCATACCGTTGATTTTAACAGCCAAAGCCTCCGGTTTAAGGCGTTTACCATGGCAAAATTCACAAGGTGCAGAAGATTGATAACGAGCAAAATCTTCACGCACCCAAGCGGAATCAGTTTCTAAAAAGCGTCGCTCCATATTTGGAATTACACCTTCAAAAGGCTTATCTGTCATAAAACTTGAGTAATACATCGGCACGCAAACATTGCCTGATCCGTAAAGAATGATGTTACGTGCTTTCTCAGGCAAATCTTCCCACGGAGTTTTATTCGAAATTCCTAAAAAATCACAAAGTGAAGTTAAAGCTTGGCTATGAAAAGTTGAGTGAAATCCCTCCCACGGGGCAATTGCGCCCTGACTTAAGGATAAATGCGGATTAGGAACAACTAATGCCGGATCCATATAAAGTTTAGCCCCCAAACCATCGCAATGAGGACAAGCACCGAAGGGATTATTAAAAGAAAAGAGACGAGGCTCAATTTCTTCAATCGTAAAGCCGGAAACAGGGCAGGCAAACTTTGAAGAAAAAGTCGTCCGCTTGCCTCCATCGATTTCTTCAATATAAACAATTCCGTCACTGAGTTTTAGTCCTGTTTCAATAGACTGCGCCAAACGCTCCATAATTCCATCTTTGATAATAATTCTATCAACGATAACTTCAATATCGTGCTTAATTGTTTTAGCTAGAGTTGGTAGAGTATCAAAGGTGTAATTTTCGCCGTCAATTTTAAGGCGCTGAAACCCCTGTCTTTGCAACGTTTCGAATTCCTTCTTAAATTCACCTTTTTTACCTCTTGCAATAGGAGAAAGCAATAACAACTTTGTACCAATAGGAAATTCAAGAATTTTATCAACCATTTGTGAGACAGTTTGCGCTTCAATCGGTAATCCGGTTGCTGGAGAGTAGGGCGTTCCAACCCGTGCCCACAATAACCGCATATAATCATAAATTTCGGTAACAGTTCCAACTGTTGAACGAGGGTTATGAGAAGTTGTTTTTTGCTCTATCGAAATTGCCGGAGATAAGCCTTCAATTGAATCAACCTCTGGCTTTTTCATAAGGTCTAGAAATTGACGGGCATAAGCGGATAAGCTTTCGACATAACGCCGTTGCCCTTCGGCATAAATTGTATCAAAAGCGAGTGAAGACTTTCCTGATCCGGATAAACCGGTAATTACAGTTAATTTATCTTTAGGAATGTTAATATCAATATTTTTTAAATTATGCTCGCGTGCGCCTCTGATTTCAATAAACGAGTCTTTTGCCATTTATGCCTCCATTTTGTGTGGCAATATAATAAAAGAAAATCAGAAAAACAATAGAAAAGTGAAATCAAATACTTAAACTTAGGCTCCTAATCCTCCTTTTCCGCGTCCCATAGCCATCATCTGTGGATTCATTGTCGTTCGGCGTGTCCGTCTTCTTCTTGTCTTAAAGCGCTTAGGCATTTGAGCATATCGGCTAGGATTCCTATGCCGTAGCTGTCGAGAAGCTCGTTTTTGCTCAGTTGTACGACCTGTTAAGGTAGCAACTTTAAGTCTATCTTCAGTTTTTTGAGTTTTAGCATCGACAGGAGCTTGATCAGATTGATTTTCGGATTGATTATTTTTTGCGATTTTTTGCGTTGTAGGTTGTCTTGAATTATCATTATTAAGCATATTTTCTGCAACCATACCAACAACTACTTCTTTTACAAAACTGCTATTCTCTTTATCTTTTTTATCATTACTGTTATTTCTTCCGCTCAAATCCTTAATCTGATCTAAAGGAGATTTATCTTGACTATCTTCTTTATCCTTCCCTTTCCCTTCCTTTTCTTGGCTAAGAGATTGAGATGCACTGTTAGAACTTGTATTAGAGTTTTCTGCTCCAGAAATTCCTTTTCCGTTATTAAATCGCTTATAAATATTATTACCTACTTTTTGAATTTGTTTTCCGATTTTATCTAAGCCTTTTCCCATTTTTTGCATTAATTTTCCGGCTTTTTCAAGAACAAAAGCAGCAACCTTGAGAGCTATAGCAACAGCATCCAAAGCAAAACTAGATACCCAAATGGCAGCCCCCGCGGCAACCATACCGGCGCCGGCAATCATCATCGGAACACCAACAATTGCACCAATACCATATGTACTGGCTGTAATACTGATACCTGCTTGAATTAATGCTCTTCCGGCATGCATCATGGCTCTTCCGGCAGCTCTTACCGCTTTAGCAGCAGCTTTTACGGCTTTAGAGGCTGCTTTTAATCCTTTTGCTAAAGCAACCATTCCTTTGCCGCCCATTTTTAGGCCTTTACCTGCTGCTGAAACTCCTTTACCGGAATAATAAATTCCTTTACCAACTCTTCTACCGGCTTTTTTTATTTTGTTTTTTAAGCGCTTTATAGGATTTTTTTCTTTTTTGCCGTTTTTACTTTTTTTATTCTTTTTTTCTTCAGCTTTTTCTTTTCTCCGTTGTTCTCGCAAGGCCTGCTCTTGTTCTCTTCTTTTTTGTCTGAGAGCAGCTACTCTTCTCTGAAATGTTTCTTTATCTTTTTCAGCTTGCTCTTTTTCTTTCCGAGCGTTTGCAACTTCTTGAGCTGCTTTTTCTCTTTCTTCTCTGGCTTTTTGTATTTCCTGATCACCAAGCATAAGAGCACTGATGGCTTCAGACAAATAAGTAAGAGCTCCGGCACGGGCTTTGGGAGCGTATTTCTCTATTTTATTTAAGAAAATTTGTATTTTGGCGGCAGAACGGGTCAAACCTTTATCAGCAGATTTTATTGACTTATCTGTTTTTTTTAAGGCTTTTTCCATCCTATCAGATGGCTTACCTGCTGTTTTATTAAGTGCTTTTCCAGCTATGTCAGATTTGTTGCCAGCCATTAAATATCTCCATTGTTCTTATAAAATAACAGAACAATTGTTAACATTTACTATATTATAGCATAAAAAGTGATTTATGTCTATTTTTTTAGGCATTTTAAATATAAAAAACCGCGGAGATTCCGCGGTTTAATAAACAACATCTAAAGAAAACTAAAATGGAATATCATCGTCCAAATCAGCAGGAACCGTAGCTGTTGAATTATCCCAACCTGCACCGTTTGCAGAGGGCGCACCTGAAAAGACATCATTACCACCTGCCGGAACGCCATCACCTTTAGCATCCAATAAAACCAAATTGCCGTTAAAGTTTTGCAAAACAACCTCTGTTGTATAACGTTCTTGTCCGCTGTTGTCTTCCCACTTACGGGTCTGTAATTGACCTTCAATATAAACTTTAGAGCCTTTATGAAGATAACGCTCAGCCACATCAGCTAGTTGAGGATTAAAAATAACAACCCGATTCCATTCTGTACGTTCTTTACGTTCACCAGAAAGCTTATCTTTCCAGGTGTCAGAGGTGGCAACGGTTAAATTAACGATCTTTGTTCCGTTAGCAGAATTACTGATACGCGGGTCTGCACCTAAATTTCCGACTAAAATAACTTTATTTATACTTCCAACCATTATTTTTCCTATTTTCTTAAAATTAAAACTTCTTTCACTATACAACAAAAGCTTTTGAATCCAATAAAAATCAATTCACCTGTGTATATTCCCCATCATGGTATAAATAAATCATGTAATGAAGCGAAGTTGTTGGCTGTCCGTTTTTAAACATAAGCTGCCCCCATCCCATATTAAAAGCATTATTATGTAAGGCATTAACGAGTGCTTCATACTGAAAAGAATTTGCTTCACGAACTAATTCAGCCCAAAGTTGAACGGCTGAATATCCATAAACAGCCAAACCTTCAGGATCAATCCCTAATAATCTGAGTTTAACCAAAGTCTCTGTAAATTCTGGACTATCTTGAAGAGAGGGAAGACCAATAAAATAGCATTTATCAGCATATTGTCCTGCAATATCTAAAAATTCTGGCATAATCTGATATTTATTAATGAACACAATATATTTTCGTTTTTCAGATTTAAGTTCACGCGTCATATAGCCGACATTTTCAGGTGAACCTAAAATAAAAGCAATCAAGGTTCCGTCTTGAATGGCATGATCAGCAATAGAATCATAATCAAATTGATATTCTTCAAAAGAATAAAGATGAATTTTATCTTCCATATGAGAATCTGTAAAAAGATTTTTGATAATCTGAGCTAATTCAATGTGTTGATTATCAAAAATAATTGCAGCCGGCATCCAATTGAAGGTACTTTTATAATAATCAAAAAAATCAATAGCTTGCTGTTCTTGATACCCAAGCATCTTAATTAATCCATTGGGAATATTTTTCTTATACTCCTGATTAATTACCGTTGGCATAATTTGCAAGATTTTTGCTTGAGCTAAGGTGTTTGTTACCCTCTGAAATTGATTAAAACAATATGGCCCGATAACGGCTGAAATTTTATATTCCGGATTAGTATTAAGAGCAATCATTTGAGCCGTTGAGACGGCAAGACTGTCATTACATTCATCTTCGACAGGTATTAAATTGATTTTTTCACCTAATAAGCCTCCTTGTTTATTTAAATCATCAACAGCAGCTTGAACACCATTAATAATTTCAGAGCCAAAAGTCGCATAACTTCCGGATACAGGTGCAATAGTAGCAATATTAATACTTGCTTGAGAAGGTATTGCAATTACTAAAAAACATATAAGTAATAAATATCTAAAAAAAATAGCCATAGATGAACTTTAATAATTAAATCTGGTGTATACTAATCATTGAAATTCAAAAAAAGCAAGTCGTTTTTTTGGACAAAATGATTGACACTAGAAGAGATGTATGAAATATTAGACTTTACAAAAAAATTATTGTTAAACTAAAAAGAAATTATATGGAAACGATGAATGAAACATTTAATCCAATCTACAACAATGTAGAACAGGTCAAAAGATGTGCTTCTTTCATGTTAAATGAAGAAGTTATTAAAGCAGAAATAGCAATTGTTATCGGTCACAATGGGCAAAATTTTGTTTCTTCTACTGATTGGCGTTTAACAACGCAAACAGGGAAAAAGCGAATTCTTCCTTTTTGTATCCAAACACAGTATCCTAACTTTGTTGAGGTCGTGGCGGGAGTCAAGTATGAAGTAACGAAAAATGGGTTCCAGATTTTACCTGATGCTCCACTTTTTAGAAAGTCAGCAAAAATAGTGGTAGGGCTCAAGGAATATTTGTTTAAACCAGGAGAAGCGCTTAAAATTTACGTACAACCCAGCAGCAAATTTATTGCTACAGATCGACAAGTGACTGTTGAAGAAAGAGAAATGATGAGAATTTACACTATTCATACAGATTATCCAATAGTTTTAGGATATTTGAATGAAAAAGGGAGTGTCTCACAAATTTAAAAAAATAGTCAGGATAGAAGTTCCTGACTATTTTTTTTATCTTACATACCATTAGGAAGCTGATTCCACCATTGGCAACCAGCTTGCGGAACAGAAGTATACCCCCAGAAAGTATCATTCTCTTCTGTGGGGACAGCCGGTACAAAATTGCCAATTGAATCAGACTCTTGTAAACATGAACCAGCAGGCTTTGTCCAACGAGCGCCATGTTTGGTATCTCGAAAGATGGGAACAAAACCATCCTTTTTTTGCATTCGGCTTAAGCACGAAGCACAAATTAAGGTATTGTCCTGTACAAAGGTTTGGTATTTGCGCCAAAGTTTAACGCGCTTTGCACCACAAACCTGACACTTGTATGTTTCGGGCGTTTCGCCACTAACATACGTAAACGGTTTTTGCTTATCTACAATTTTAGGCATAAATGATAAAATTTAAGTGAAACATCTAATAGATTAATAATGAAAAAAGCATTGTCCTTATAGCATACCAATATAAAAAAGCAAGCAAAAACAAAAAAGGAGCTGGCAATTAGGGGTGCACAGCTCCATAAGACCTACTCTTCTTAAAGGAGTAGGCTATTCGTATGTAGAATCGCTCCGAACAATTTTTTTATTTGGAGTCAGTATTGTGTTCGGCAACAATTTTTCTACAGACGAAATAACTTTTTCATCTTTTGTTTTTTGACGTGTAACTAGAAGAGCCTTATCGTATAAAACTTTTTTAATTCGGTATGGCATTTTTTCTTTTTTAATTTGTCGAATAGTTCTTTTAACAACGGCAATGGTATTTTTTTCATCCGTAAGGGCAAGATCCAAAAGATTCTCATATTTTTCAGGTAAAGGAAGCAGTTTTGCCGCGCTGATAGCGGTTTTTCTGGATTTAGAACTTTCTCCGAGATGTTTTTGAATTTTAGAAATTGCTTTTAACGCTTCAAATTTTTTGCGTGAATTTGGAGCTTTAGCATAAGCTTGACGATAAAAATATTCAGACCAATGCAAGGCACAAATATCTTTCAAGCCTAACCCGCAAAATGAAGAATTAGAGGTATTAACATTATTTAAGTATAACTGAGCAATTTGCGCATTAAAACGATAAGCGTCTTCAGGGAAAATAGTGTGTTGTTTTTCTAAAATACGCTTATAGGCAGAAATTAGCAAAGGGATATTTTCTTTAAGAATTTGCTGATTGCTGGATAAGCGATTCAGACAACATTCAATCAAACTAGGATGAGAAGAATTTTCTAAAACCATACGTAAGCAAAAAATTTCTTTTTGAGAAGGTTTAGGCTCTTGATAGATACCGGGAATAATTTGTGCGCGTCGAAACAATTCAGAAGACAAATAATATATTTTACTTTTTTGTTCGGCATCTAAATTTGGTTCATAAGCACGCAACTTGTTATATATACTTTCAGCATTTTTCATAGTCAAAGATGAAGAACTGGAGCTGATTTGGTTAGCTTCTTCAACAGTCCCAATAAAATCAAGCGTTAGGCGCATATTGTCAACATCAGAAAATCGTGCGCGAATATAAGGCTTAAGATCAGGAGAATCACCTTCTTTGCAATGAATATACTGCAAATCTTCAGGAGAAAAACAAGCTAAACTTTCAGCCATACTCCAAGCTACTTCGGCTTTTTCATCTAAGGCCATATTTTGCATAGTTTTGAAGGTTGCAATTAGGCTTTTTTTGACCACACTTATAAAAGGGGTTGAAAAGTTCCGCTCTTGAATAAGTTTATTAATATTTTCCTCTGTCGGCTCCATATTAAAAGCCTTTTGAAAATTATTATCTTCCATAAGTTCAAGATATTTTCGGATAATAATTGACTCAAATTGACTATCTGTCAAAGGTTGAGGAGCATAAAGACGGATAACTTCCTGTGATGACGAAGATTCAGCATCCGACTCCGCAGTTTTAGGCGAAAAAAAACGAAACTCTTTCCATCTTTTTGCTAAGAAGGAAAAAAAGCCTTTATCTTTGGAATGGCTAATATTTTCTACATTTTCATCATCTGCCATAAGAAAAATCCGTTAAAGCATTTAGGACTAAAATTTTGTCGGCATTTTATAGGTTTTTTAAAAATTTGTCAATAAATATGTCGAGAAAAACCGCTCGGAAGAGGAGAGCGGTTTTAAGAAAATAATCTTTATTTTGGGCCACATTTGAGGGCTATATCCATATCATGAATAAAATCCTCTATTTCTTGTTCATGCACAACTTCTTCAGCCAAAATTTTTTCAGCTAGCTTAAATGTCACAAAATCAACATTATGGCAAAGTTCGCATAATTGCTGATAATGACTGACGGCACAACGTTCTGCAGTTAAATTTTGCTTTAAGACACTAAAGACACAAGGATCAGTTGGGGCCTCATAGTGACATTTAGCAATTTGCTCCCATTCATTTGGGTTTAAGACAGGAGTTCCACCAAGCTGAATGATTCTATTGGCCAACCAATCAGCATGTTTAAGTTCTTCTTGAGCATGTTCCATGAATTCTTCCGTAATATCCATTCGCATCGGGCCGGCAGCAACCTTTGCGCCAATCCAATATTGATAATAAGCAAGCCATTCTTCCGCATAAGCCTGATTTAAAACATCTAAAATTTTGTTGAGATGATCTTTAACAATATGTTGTGCAGTTTGAGCCATGTTTTTTCTCCTTTTTTGTATTAATCACTCACAGAAATAATATTTCTTAAGGGAATATCAATATTTAGTATGCTAAATTTCTGATAGAGATAAGGAGATAAAAGATGGTTTTAATCGCTCCAAGTATTTTGTCCGCGGATTTTTCAAAGTTGAGAGAAGAAATAATTGCTCTCGAGCAAGCTGGTGCAGATATGATTCATATTGATATTATGGACGGGCATTATGTACCGAATTTGACTTTTGGTCCGCAAATCGTCAAAAAGATAAAAGAATGCACTACTTTACCGTTAGATGTTCATTTAATGGTTGATAATCCGGATGAGGTTTTAGAATGGTTTGCTCATACAGGGGTTGATAATATAACGGTACACGCTGAAGCAACACCACATTTGGATAAAACCTTACAACGCATTCATGAGTTAGGATTAAAAGCAGGTGTTTCTCTAAATCCGGAAACATCAGAACAAGTTTTAGAATATGTTTTAGATAAAGTGGATTTGGTTTTAGTGATGACGGTTAACCCAGGCTTTGGCGGACAAAGCTTTATTATGGAACAACTTAAAAAAATCAAAAAAATCAGCGAGATACGTAAAGATCGAAAGTATCAGATTGAAGTAGACGGCGGCATAAATGCTTTAACAGGGGCAGAATGTGTCGCTGTTGGGGCAGATATTTTAGTTGCCGGTACAGCTGTATTTGCTAACGGAAATTATAAAAACAACATTGAAGCATTAAGATAAGGAGACTGAAAATGGCATTAGTAATGGTAATTGAAGATGAAGAAGCTTTAGGTTTAATGCTGAAATATAATCTCGAAAAAGAAGGCTATGAAGTCATTGTTGAATCTCGTGGCGCTAAAGCACTGGGAATGGTCGAAAAATATGCTCCTTCTGTTATTTTACTGGATTGGATGTTACCAGAAATATCTGGCGTTGAGATTTGTAAACTCATTCGTAGCAAGCCGGATATCAAAAATATTCCGATTATCATGCTGACAGCTAAAGGCGAGGAAGAAGACAAAATTAAAGGTCTTTCGGCCGGTGCTGATGATTATGTAACCAAACCGTTTTCTATTCCGGAATTAATGGCCAGAGTTAAAACTAATTTACGTCGTTCACCAGAAATTATAACGACCAAAGAACTTATCTTTGAAGATATCCGTATGGATTTGGTTACCAAAAAAGTTTACCGCGGTGAAAATTATATTCATTTAGGTCCGACGGAATTTCGTTTGCTCAAAATGTTGATGGAGGAACCTAAGAAAGTTTTTTCAAGAGATTTTTTGCTCAAGAATGTATGGGGAATTAATATCTATGTTGAAACGCGAACCGTTGACGTCCATATTCGTCGCCTTCGTAAATCCTTGAATGAATATGGACCGGATTATATTCGCACTGTCCGTGCAACGGGATACTCAATTGATAATCAACCCGAAGAGCCAGAAACGGAAGAATAAAAAATATTTCCCCTCTTCTGTAAGAAAAAGGGAAATATTCAAAGACACAGCATTGATAAGACATCTGAATGACTGGGAAAATTCTTAGCTTCACCAATCACGCCATAAGTCGGGCGATGACTGAATATTCGCCGTGCTGAAGCCAAGAGATCATCACGTGTGACGCTTTCAATTTGGCGAATTTTCTCATCGATCGGAACAAAACGACCTAAGATGTAATCTTCAGCTACATCAAAAACCAAATCATCGGGATTCTCAGCTTCTAAAAGCAATGCAGTTTTAATTACATTTTTGGCGCATTTTAGTTCACCAAGGCTAATCAAATTCTCTCGCAAAGACACTATCTCTTGACATAGAACTTCAATAACTTTTTCCAAATTTTCAGGAAAGCATGTCGTTGAAATATAAAACATATTCCCGCATGCATAAGTGTTGATATCAGCCGAGGCTGCATAAACAAGGGATAATTCGTTGCGTAATTTTTGATAAATCCTAGCACTGTAATTGCCGCCAAGCACATTGGCTAAAACCTCATCAGCAGGAGACACATTTTGTTCTGCAAAAATAAGACTAATTTCAACATTATCATTATCCTTTTTTGCATTGTAAAAACGTCCAGAAAAAGGTGAAGGCTTAAAGTCAATATGCTCTCCTGATCGCATATCACCAAAACATTCTTCTGCAAGTTCTATGCAATTTTCATTACTGGTGAAAATGCACAGCACGCTGTTTTTTGCCGTATAATATTTGTTCCAAAAATTATAGGCAATTTTGGGAGTAAAGCGCGACAGAGATTTTAACGAACCAAAAACATTGGCTTTTCTTTTCTTGACGCCAAAGCATGAGTGTAGGTTGTAACCTATAGCATCATCTCCATCATCGTTAGTCATTTCTATTTTAATAACCTCAATTTCAGATTTGATGGCTGCTTCAGGAAAAGTCGGGTATAAAACAACATCTGCCAACAGATGAAGCATAGAGCTGAAATGCTCATTTAACACCCGAAAACCAAAAGAAGTGGTATCGAGATCCGTAGAGGCTTCTAAAGAAGAGCCGTAACGAGAGGGAATATAGTTTATATCTTGTTTGCTATGATGAGCACTTCCCGTGAATAAGAAATGTTCAACAGCATGTGCCAACCCTGAATGAGACGGTGTGTCATCCTTAGCACCGGCATTGACGCACAAACAAGCATAACTCAGCGATGTCATCGGATTAATCATGCATATAACAGGTAATCCATTTTTTAAGAAAAATTGTTTTATTTCCATATATAATAATTTAATTAATACTTAAGTGAATTATAGATATTCAAATGTTTTTTGTCTAAAAAGTCAAGAGGAAATCTCTTGCCAAAGTAGAATAAATAAGGCATTATCAGAGCCAAAATAAATAAGGATACAAAAAATGGCTCTAAAATATGAAATTTTAAAGACCTCAGGCAAAAGCCGCTTGGGAAAACTTTATACCAAACATGGTGTCGTTGATACACCGGCATTTATGCCGGTAGGAACCTGCGGAACAGTCAAAGCAATGATGCCGGAATCTGTTGCCGCAACAGGTGCGCAAATTTTGTTAGGTAATACCTACCACCTTATGCTTCGTCCCAGCTCAGAACTCGTTGCTAAAATGGGTGGTTTGCATAAATTTATGAATTGGAATAAACCGATTTTGACCGATTCCGGCGGTTTTCAGGTGATGAGCTTAACTGGTTTGCGTAAACTAACTGAAGAAGGTGTCACTTTTAGCTCGCATATTGATGGCAAAAAATATTTTTTAAGCCCAGAAGAGTCAATGCGCATTCAATATAATCTGGATTCAAATATAACCATGGCTTTAGATGAATGTACTCCGTTTCCATCAACACATGAAGAAGCTAAAATTTCGATGGAACGCTCGATGCGTTGGGCTAAGCGCAGTAAAGATGCTTTTATTGATCGTGAAGGCTATGGTATTTTTGGTATTCAACAAGGCAACATTTATAAAGATTTGCGTGAATATTCAGCTGAAAAATTAAAAGAAATAGGTTTTGATGGTTATG
The DNA here is from genome assembly GCA_023805745.1 of Isotricha sp. YL-2021b. Classification (NCBI taxonomy): domain Eukaryota; phylum Ciliophora; class Litostomatea; order Vestibuliferida; family Isotrichidae; genus Isotricha; species Isotricha sp. YL-2021b. Next base: position 94,762 of record JAJJKW010001458.1, read on the forward strand.
CAATTGGAGGATTGGCTGTTGGCGAGGGGCAGGAAAAAATGTTTGAAGTCTTGGATTATGCGCCACAAATGCTCCCAGAGGATAAGCCAAGATATTTAATGGGTGTTGGTCGTCCGGATGATATTGTCGGTGCCGTTTTACGAGGTGTTGATATGTTTGACTGTGTCATGCCAACGCGCTCAGGTAGAACATCTCAGGCATTTACACGATTCGGAACAGTTAATATCAGAAATTCCCGTCATAAAGAAGATCCTCGCCCGCTTGAAGAAGGGTGTAATTGTCCACTTTGCACCAATTACAGTCGTGCTTATATTCATCACTTGCAAAAGTGTAATGAAGTACTTGCAGTTATGTTGTTGACTTGGCATAATGTAGCTTATTATCAAAGATTGATGCAAGGGCTACGTCAAGCATTGGCAGAGGATAAATTATCAGAATTTACGGCTCAGTTTTATGCAGATCTAGCTAAAGGAGATATTGAGGAATTATAATGGGAAAAAATAATGGAACATTAAACGTTGTCAATCAATTTGTTAAAGAAAATAATCAAAAAGGCTTGCGTGTATTTGTTGCCGGTGGCGCTCGGTCCGGAAACGATAATGTTTATGTTGAAGAAGCCTACCGCTTAGGACAGCAAATTGCTCATATGGAATTTAAGCTTGATTTTGGTCTATCCAGTTCTGGCATCATGGGAGCCGTTGCCAGAGGGGTTTTGGACTGCTGGAAACAAAAAAAAGATGATAAGAATAAGCCAATATTAGGCATTACAACCAAAGAATATTACAGTCTATATAAAACAGATGAAATTCTGAGCCAAATAGAAGATGTCATTGTGGCGCAAACCTTAGAAGAGCGTAAACAAAAGCTCCTGAATGCTGATTTTATTGTTTTTACCCCAGGTGGTGTTGGAACGCTTGATGAATTGGCTTATGATTGTGTCGCTATGCAAGATGGATTCTTACAAATCAAACCTTTTATTCTTTATAATGTCGAAGGGTTCTTTCATCATATCGTTGAATATCTTAAAGAAATTTCCGCCAAAGGTTTTGCTGATCCGTTGCCTTTTATTGTCGTTGATAATAGTGAAGAATTAGGTATTGTTTTCAGACTGTTAAAGCTGCGCTATAAAAAAGGGAATACCACGCAGGAAGTCTATGCCTCAACACGGCAGTTGATTTATGAATTACCTTATTTTATTAAAATGACCGAGCAAGGACATAGTGTTGATGAAATTTGCGAGAAAATAATTGATAACAGTTATCACGGAACTTCGGAAGAACGCCAAGAACTAGCTAATGACATTGAACGCGCTTATTTGGAAAAAGAAATTGAACGCATGTATGATCGTTTAGCTAAAACCGGTCGTGATACCGCTGTTGTCAGTGATAAATTAAGCAATTTAAAACAGCGCAAAAAAGAAAATTATAATTTTTGCCCTTTATAAAAAAATATTTGAAGAAAATATTGACAAAATTTTTCGATAGTGATAACCTAAAATCCAAAATTTATTAACTTCATAAATTATTTAGCTTATGTACGAAAATATCAAAGTGGATGATAGTTGTTTGCGAGGCAAGCACATCATCGGGAAGAATGATATCATAGCACTTCTTCCGGAAGAAATCAGAGAGAATGTAGAAGCTGCGTTTGTCTATGTCAATCTGGGACAAGCCCAATGGGTTGTTTTTTTGAAAAATGATAACGGAGCTTATAGCTATCAACCCTTTGCAAAGGAAATGACCTACGAACCCTATGCTAAAAGAATGGACTGGGGTCGCATTTACTTTTGGCGTAAAGCCCGCTATTTGCGTGACCACTACCAGAACAAAGGAACGGAGAAAAAGGTGTATAGCATCTATGTATGCCGCCCAAACCACATGTTTCTCTTACGGGAGATAAAGCAATATTGGCTTGAGGACGAAAATGGTCCCGGCTATTCATCAAAAGACAAATGGTTCCGCGCATTTCCTTAGACTAACGATACAAAAAAGACTCAAAAGCAGATTGCATTTGAGTCTTTTTTGTGCTTAAAATAGCCGCGAAGAGAGGAAATAATGCAAAAAGGTGCACAATACCAAGCTGTTCTAGAGCTGATAACTGAAATTTTTAAGGATAAAGAGCCGGCAGATAATCTCATAAATACCTATTTGCGTGGGCATAAATATATTGGTTCAAAAGATAGAAAATTTATTATTGAAACAGTTTGGCATGTTATTCGCCACCGTCGTCGTCTAGAATTTGATGCAAAAAGCAAAGACCCACGTCGCTTGCTACTCTATTTTCTCCGTAATGAAGATTTTGATATTTTATGCTCAGATAGTCCTTACTCTTTAACTCCCTTAAGTAGGGAAGAAAAAAAATGGCTGACAAACGAAAATGAAGAGATTTACCCATCAGCAGTTGAGGCCGAAACACCGGATTGGCTGTTTGCCAAAATTAAAGATTTTGCGCTACTTAAAGCTCTTAATGAGCCGGCACAAGCTGATTTTAGAATAAATGCTTTAAGTAGGGAAATTATCATCAAAAAATTACAACAAGAAGGTTTGTTTTTTGCGCCGACAAAATATTCACCAATAGGTATTCGCTCATCAGAGCGCGTTAATTTACACAATTGCGTCATGTACCAAGAGGGAGAGATTGAGGTGCAAGACGAGGCCTCACAAATAGCTACAATTCTGGCAAATGTTAAGCCTCAAGATAAAATCATAGATTATTGTTGCGGTGCCGGTGGTAAAACTCTGACATTGGCATTTTTGAATGATAATCAAGGGCAAATAGATGTTCATGATATTAATTGGGGGCGTTTAGAGGCTATCAAAGATCGCGCTGAAAGACTTAGAGTTAAAAATATTAATATTGTTAAAGAACTCAAAGACAAAGATTATGATTGTTTTTTGGTTGATGCCCCTTGCTCTGGAAGCGGGACATGGCGACGCTCTCCCGATTCGAAATTTAGATTAACTGAGCAAAAATTGGCAGAACTCAATAAAACACAGCTTGAAATTTTAGAGACCGCATATGAACATACTAAAATAGGTGGAAAGATTATTTATTTTACCTGTTCTATTCTACCGGATGAAAACGAAAATATCATTTCAGAATTCAGAAAACGCCATTCTGATATGAAGCCGATAAATCTGAAAGAAATATGGCAACAAAAATTAAATGGTAATTATCCCGTTCAAAATGAATATCAGCTTCATCTTAATCCTTTAATAACAGGGACAGACGGCTTTTTCGTTTGTGTTTTGCAAAAGAAATCATAATTTACTCTGAACAACACAAGTTAAAACCTTGCTTAAAGTTATAACAAAGAATACAATACATTAAGATTTTAATGAAATTTTTGGTAAGGAACAGGCAATGACCCAAATCAGAGATAGTATTGAGTTAGATTTTTGTGATGTTTTATTCCAGCCTAAAAGAACAACACTTAATTCTCGTAAAGAAGCAGATGTCATAAGAGAATATAAATTTAAGTATTATCCGCATACCTTAATGTCTTGCGGGGTAATAGCCTCTAATATGGCAACAACAGGAACATTTGCAATTAATGATGTCTTGCAAAAGTACCAAGCTATTACGTGCTTGCATAAACATTATGATTTTAAGAATAAAGAGAATTACCAATATATATCTAAGAATTATAAGAAAAAAGAGAGCCATAAAAACAGCTATACCTTTATCTCAACAGGTCTCAAAGATGATAAAAAGAAAGTTTTTGATTTGTTGTCTGATAAAGATTTTAAAATTGATAAATTATGCATAGATATTGCTAATGGATATATTCCCAAGCTGATAGAGTTTGTTAAAGAAGTAAGAGAAAAATTTCCTGATTTGCTGATAATGGTTGGTAATGTCGTAACCGGAGATATGACGCAAGACTTAATTTTAAGTGGTGCTGATATTGTTAAAGTCGGTATTGGCCCGGGATCTGTTTGCACAACCAGAAAATTAACAGGTGTCGGACGTCCTCAATTTTCAGCCGTTTTAGAATGTGCCGATGCTGCTCATGGTGTTGGTGGACTAGTTTGTTCAGATGGAGGTTGCACTTGTGCTGGTGATGTTTCTAAAGCTTTTGGTGCAGGAGCCGATTTTGTAATGTTAGGAGGTATGTTTGCCGGAACAGATGAAGCAGCAGGGGAATTGATTGAAAAAATAGTGCAAACAAATGAATTGATTATTGATTCTCAAAATTCTAAAGAAAAAGAATTATTACTGCAGAAGAAAGAAAAATATAAACAATTTTACGGAATGTCTTCTCAATTAGCGCAAGAAAAGCACTTTGGCGGCATGGCTTGTTACCGTGCTTCTGAAGGTAAAGTCGTTAATGTAATATACAAAGGAAGCGCAGAGAACGTTATCCAAGAAATTTTGGGCGGTGTTCGCTCAACCATGTCTTATATCGGAGCACGCAGATTAAAAGATATTCCTAAATGCGCAACCTTTTATCGAGTTAACCGCCAGCTCAATGAAATCTTTGGAAAAAGTTAATTTAAGGTGATAAATGAAAATAAAATATGTGATATTTGATATTGGCAATGTTTGCTATCCATACAGTCCGGATGCCTTAGGGGCATATTTACGAAGTAAAACGGCAGATCAAGCTCATTTTACCAGAATTTGGGACGAAGATTTATTTGATTTTGACCCGATTCTAAAGGGTGAAGTTACTTTCTCACAATTTTGCAAAGAAGTATGTGAAACATTTCATATTAAATATAGCAAAGAGATAGAAGCTGAAATAGCTCAAGCAGATCATGATTGTTTAGGATCTTTTTATGAAGAAACCAGAGAATTGATGAAAGAATTGCGCATCCAAGGATATGAAATTTGCTTGCTTTCAAATATCACACCGGATTTAGAAGATATTGTCCCGACAACGGTACCGCAAGATAAAAGATTTTTATCGTATGAACTTGGTTTACGTAAACCAGATCCCAAAATTTACCAAACGGTATTACAAAGATTAAAAGCAGACCCTTCAGAGGTATTATTTATTGATGATATGCCTCAAAATGTTTCTGCTGCTCAAAAATTAGGTATTAATGCCCTTGTTTTCGATAAAAATACCATCAAACAAGAAGTTCGAAAGATAATTTTACAATAGTAGACATTGTTTGTTTTTTCATTTGACTTGATACCATATTTGCGCTATTTGTGAGGCAAATTCAAAACAAGAGGATAAAATGACTGTTATTAAAGTATGTTTGGGTAGTTCATGCTATGTTCGCGGGAACGATAAGACCCTTTCTTTTTTAGAAAATTATATTCAACAAAATGAAAAAGACATTTCTATAGAGTTATTAGGGTGCAGATGTACCAATGCTTGTCAGGAAGGTCCGAATATTTTTGTTGAAGATAAAAAGTATTCCCACCCCAGTCAAGAAGAACTAATTCAGATTTTGGAGGCTCTATGAGCGAAAATACAGGAATTGTTTATACTTTATATAATGAATGTCAAGACTGCTATAAGTGTGTTCGACGTTGTCCTGTCAAATCTATTCGGATTCAAGATGGTCACGCTTGTGTTATTTCTGAAAAATGTATCGAATGTGGTCGTTGTGTTGCACCATGTCCCAGCCACGCTAAGCGTGTCAGAAACGATGTTGAAGCTGTCAAACAGCTTCTTAATTCTGGTAGAAAAACATATATTTCCTTAGCACCAAGTTGGCGCGCTTCATTCTCTTGCACCAGAAGACAAATGATTGCTACCCTTAAAAAATTAGGGTTTGCCGGCATTAGTGAAACCGCTTTGGGAGCACAAGAAGTCTCTATTGAAACAGCGAGATTACTCAATCAAAAAGATAAAGGTTTGATGATTTCAAGTGCCTGTCCGGTGATCGTTAAGTATATTAGACTTTACAAACCGGAATTAGCTGAATACATTGTCCCAATTGCCTCGCCGGCTTTAACCCATGCTGGGTTACTCAAAAAAAACTTTGGCGATGATATTGCTGTTGTTTTTGTTGGACCGTGTATTGCCAAGAAAGAAGAGTCAGATACTCATAAAAATTTAATAGATTTTGCATTGACATTTGAAGAATTAAAATTATGGCTAAAAGAAAGCGATACGCCTATTGCAACCGGAGATTGTTACGGAGAAGAATTCGTTCCTTCGCACGCCTACGAAGGGAATTTATATCCGATGGATGGAGGGATGAATGAGACCATCAAAAAAATAGGGGTAAAAGAGGAAGTTCATCTTTGTCAGGTTTGTTCTTTGGAAGCTTTTGATTTAGCGGTTAATTCGTTTTCAAAAGAGCAACTGGAAAATCCTGTTTTTATTGAAGCTTTAGCTTGTGCTGGAGGATGTATGCACGGTCCTTGTATCTCGACAAACTCATCTGACATTAACAACATTTCTCGCATATTATGTCATGTGAAATATCGTGAAAATATCCCGACCACACCTAATGTTGTCGTTTCTCAAGAATATGTAGCAGAACCGATTGCTCAAAAAACATATACTATGGATCAAATTCAAGAAGCTTTGCACAAAATCGGTAAGTACCTGCCTGAAGATGAGCTTAATTGTGCCGGCTGCGGTTATCAAACCTGCAAAGACATGGCTAAAGCCTTACTTGATGGAGATGCAGAGCCATCTATGTGTGTGTCATATATGCGTAAATTGGCAGCTAAAAAGGCCAGCGCGATGTTAAAAAGTATTCCTTCAGCGATGGTTATGCTGGATAAAGACTTAGATATTTTAGAAGCTAATGAAGCCTTTATTAAAATGTTTACCGGATCAGATCAGGCAAGCTTTTTATCTGACCCACAAAAATTAACAGGTAATGAGATTAAGAAATTTTTTGATGCTCAAAAAATCTTTACTTCAGTGCTAACAACTGGAGAGGAAGCTCATAAGGAAAACTATAAGTACAATAATAAATTTTATGATTTACATGTTTTCCCGATTGAACCCAACATTAGCATTGGGGTAATTATTACAGATATTACAAGTTCCAGCCATTCGCGTGAAATTGTTGCTCAAAAGGCTAAAGAGGTTATTGATAAAAACATCTCAACAGTTCAGCAAATTGCCTGTCTGCTTGGGGAACACATGGTACAAACCGAGACAATTTTGAACACAATTGCTAATGAATATAACCAAGATGAGGACTAAATGTTCATTGATGTAGACTGTTCACAAATTAAAAAATTTGGGCAAAATGCTTATGGCGATTATTTTGTTTCTAAACGCTCAGATAATCAGGAAAGGTTGATTGCTGTTTTATCAGACGGTTTAGGCAGTGGCATTAAGGCAAATATTTTATCATGCATGACATCAACCATGTTGATACGTTTTATTGAAGAGGACGTTCCTATACAAAAAGCGGCACAAATCATCATGGATTCTTTACCTGTTTGTCAGATTAGAAAAATAAGTTATGCTACTTTTTCGGCAATTGATTGCCGGAATGATGGTTCTACATGGATTGTTGAAGAAGGGAATCCGGCATTTTTACTGATGCGTCACGGAGAAGAAGTTCCTCTCGAAGCTCAAGAATATACATCTCCAAAATTTCCAGATCGGCACTTGAAATTATATCAATTTAAGGCAGAAGTAGGTGATCGAATCATTTTTTGTTCAGACGGTGTTACCCAAGCAGGTATCGGAACAAAAGGCTATCCGTTAGGGCTAAAAAGAGAAGGGTTGCTTAATTTTACAAAAGAATGCCTTAAACAAAAATCAGATATCAGTAGTACAGATTTATCTTCAAAAATTATCAATAAAGCTCTTTCGGTTGAACCTCTTGAACATGCCGGAGATGATATATCCTGCTTGAGTTTATATTTTAGAAATCCTAGAAAAGCGATGATTTTTACCGGTCCACCATATAATAAAATGAAAGATAGAGAATATTGTATGTCCTTTGATTGCTTTGCCGGGAAAAAAGCAATTTGTGGTGGAACAACGGCCAATCTTGTCTCACGAGAGCTGAGACGCGAAATTGTTAATATTCCTCATCCAGAATCAGGAGATCTACCACCAATTGCGGCAATGGATGGCATAGATTTAGTCACAGAAGGAATACTGACATTAACCAGAGCTGTAGAATATTTAGAAAAAGAAGAGTTATTTCACAAAGATGCTGCTGGACAGTTGGTGAATTTTCTATTAAGCTCTGATATTATTGAATTTATGGTTGGTGCAATGCTCAATCAGGCACATTACGATCCAACTTTACCAATTGAAATAGAAGTCAGAAGAACAATCATCAAAAAAATGAAAAAGATTCTGGAAAATAAATATTTCAAACAAGCGATTATCCACTATATGTAGGAGGACAATATGGAAAAAATAAAAGTCAAAATTTGCCAAGGAACAACATGTTTTGTTATGGGGGGGAGTGTTACCAAAGCAATACAAGACGTTTTAACCCAAAAGTATGCAGATACGGTTGAAATTGTTCCTGTTAGATGTTTCGAGGCATGCCATGAAAATGATTCTTTTTCAAAAGCACCTTATGTTTACATAAATGATGAAATTATTCCCGAAGCAAGTGTTGAAAAAGTGACCAGTATAATAGAAAGTAAGTTGAAAAATGAGTAATATACCAGAAATAGAAACTAAAAAGTTAAAACGAGAAATTTTAATTCGTCTTATTAAAGCATTTATGTCGGATAATTTTGAAGAGAATGTTCGACTTATTCCATATGACATGCGCCCGAAAGGAAGTGAAGTTCCATTTCGCTGCTGTGTTTATAAAGAAAGGGCTATTCTACGCTCTCGCACAATAGCAGGATTAGGTTTTTCTATGGAGGAAGATGATGAGCGGACATTATTGTCTGACTTTGCCAAACAAGCATTACAAAGAAAAAGTCCTGAACCAGAACCTTTAACCGTTTTACAAAATGCTTGCAAAGGATGCCCTTCAGCACGTGTGTTTGTAACGGAGTTATGTCAAAACTGTGTTGCTAAACCTTGTATGAAAGCTTGCCATTTTGGGGCAATAACGAATAATGGCAAACGTTCAGTTATCGATGAAGAAAAATGTAAAAAATGTGGAATGTGCATGAATGCCTGCCCATATCATGCGATTGTTAAGACTGTCGTTCCTTGTGAAGAAGTATGCCCAGTCGGTGCAATTGCTAAAGGAGAAGATGGTTTTGCACACATAGATAAAGAAAAATGCATTTCTTGTGGTAAATGTGTTTCGGCTTGTCCGTTTGGCGCAACACATGCTAAGAGCCAAATTATTGATGTGCTGGCTAAGATTAAACAAGGTAAAGAAGTTATTGCCATGTTTGCACCGGCACTAGTCGGGCATTTACCTTGCACACCAGAACAATTTATTGAAGCCTTCAAAAAAGTCGGCTTTTCTGACGTTTATGAAGTAGCGCAAGGAGCTGATACTACTATTCAGGTTGAAGCTCACGATTTTGCTGAAAGATTAGAACAAGGAGCACCGTTCATGACAACCTCATGTTGTGCTGCTTGGAATGAGTTGGTTAAAAAGCATATACCTGAAATCAAACCATATGTTTCAGACGCTCATACACCTCTGTATTATACGGCAGAAATTGTTAAGAAAGAACACCCGAATGCAGAGACCGTATTTATCAGCCCATGTTTTGCTAAGAGAAAAGAAGCCCTTGATAATCCTAACATTAACAATGTTTTGAATTTCGAGGAATTAGGAGCAATATTTATTGCTTTAGGGATAGAGGTTGATACTTGTGAGGCGAAAGAATATGCCTTTAAGAGTTCTAAAGAAGCCCGTGATTTCCCATTATCAGGCGGCGTAGCTCGTTCTGTTCAAGCTGCTTGGAAAGGTGATCCTGAAGCTTTGAAACCTGGCGTTATCAACGGCTTAACCAAAGCGACGGTACGTGACTTGAAAATGTACGCTAAAACTGGAAAATGCCCATTAGGCAATTTAATTGAAGTGATGTGCTGTGAAGGAGGTTGTATAGCAGGTAATGCCGGATTAGATACTGTTAAAGCGGCATTGAAAAAAGTTACCGATTATTCTTCACAAAGTTATTCCTTAAAAGACAATCAGTAGGAGAGGAAAAAATGAAGTCAAAAGAGCAAAAGACAATGTCTTTAGATGATCTGAATGCATTGATAGAAAGAGTTCACATTGCACAAAATAGATTTGCTACTTTTTCAGAAGAAAAAGTAGATGCCATTTTTAAGGCAGCCGCGACAGCTGCTAATAAAAAACGTATTGACTTGGCTGAACTTGCTGTCCAAGAAACAGGAATGGGTGTTCTTGAAGATAAAATTATCAAAAATCATTTTGCTTCCGAATATATCTACAATAAGCATAAAAATGTTAAAACATGTGGATTGATTAAAAGAGACAAAGTCAACGGTGTTAAAATTGTTGCCTCTCCTTTAGGGGTTATCGCTGGTGTTGTTCCAACGACTAATCCAACATCTACAGCTATTTTTAAGGCTTTAATTTGTTTAAAGACCAGAAACGGAATCATCTTTTCTCCGCACCCGCGAGCTAAAGAAAGTACAATTGCCGCAGCTAAAGTTGTTCTTGATGCAGCCGTAGCCGCCGGCGCCCCAAAAGATATTATCGGTTGGATTGATGAACCATCAGTTGAATTGACACAATGTTTAATGACACATCCAAAAATTCAAGCTATTTTGGCAACCGGTGGTCCTGGAATGGTTAAAGCAGCCTACTCAAGTGGTAAACCAGCCCTTGGTGTTGGCGCTGGTAATACGCCGGCAATCATTGATGAAACAGCCGATATTAAAATGGCAGTTTCTTCCATTTTGATGTCCAAAACCTTTGATAACGGAATGATTTGCGCATCAGAACAATCTGTAATTGTTGATGATGATATTTATGATGAAGTTAAGCAAGAATTTGTCTATCGAGGGGCTTATTTGCTCAATAAAAAAGAGATGAAAGCTCTGGGGAAGATAATTTTGACAGATAAAGGCGTTAATGCAGCAATTGTCGGTCAACCAGCTTATAAAATAGCAGAACTTGCAGGATTTAAAGTTCCGGAAGACGCAAAAATTTTGCTAGCAGAACAAACGGATTACTCCCAAGAAAATCCGTATGCTCATGAAAAACTATCTCCTATTTTAACAATGTATAAAGCAAAGAACTTTGAACAAGCAACAGATATCGCTTTTGCCTTAGTTAATAATGGGGGACTAGGACATACTTCGGTTTTATACACGGATGAGAGAATTCAGGATAGAATAGATTTTTATGCGCAAAAAATGCCGACAGGACGTATTTTAATAAATTCTCCAGCTTCACAAGGTGGAATAGGAGATTTATATAACTTTCGCTTAGAACCTTCACTTACATTGGGATGTGGTTCCTGGGGAGGAAATTCGGTCAGTGAAAATGTCGGTGTTAAACATCTTGTCAACTATAAAACGGTTGCAGAAAGGAGAGAAAATATGCTGTGGTTCAGAGTTCCACCAAAAATCTATTTTAAACGCGGTTCAACAGATTTAGCTCTGCGTGAATATGAAGGTAAAAAACGCGCTTTCATCATTACCGATAGATTTTTGTTTGATTCGGGTGCCGTTCGTACTGTAACAGATACTTTGGAAGAAATGGGGACTGATTTTCAAATTTTCTTTGATGTTAAACCTGATCCAACACTGTCGAATGCCAAAACAGCTTTGGCGATGGTCAATACCTACCAACCGGATTTAATTATAGCTCTGGGTGGTGGTTCTCCAATGGACGTTGCAAAAATCATTTGGTTAATGTATGAGCATCCGGAAACAAATTTTGAAGATATTTCAATGCGTTTTATGGATATCAGAAAACGTATATGCCGAATACCTGAACTTGGTGAAAAAGCAAAGTTAGTCTGCATTCCAACCACATCAGGGACAGGCTCTGAGGTTACCCCGTTCTCAATCATTACCGATGATGAAACACACGTCAAATATGCTTTGGCTGATTACGCTTTAACCCCATCAATGGCTATTATTGATGCTAACTTTGTAGACAATATGCCTAAAGGTTTGACCGCTGCCGGTGGTATTGACGCATTAGTTCATTCAATAGAAGCGTATGTTTCTTGTATGGCAACAAATTATACAAATTCTTTAGCTCTAGAAGCCATCAAGCAGATTTTCCGCTATCTGCCTCGTTCTTATAAGGAAGGAGCTTCAGATCCTATTGCTCGAGAAAAAATGCACAATGCAGCAACGATTGCCGGTATGGCATTTGCTAATGCTTTTCTGGGGCTATGTCACTCAATGGCACATAAATTGGGGGCTATGTATAATATTCCGCACGGCATAGCCAATGCATTATTGCTTTGCCAAGTAATTCGCTATAATGCAACGGATTGCCCGAAAAAACAAGCTGTTTTCCCACAATATAAAGTGCCGGAAGCAAAAAAACGCTACGCACAAATTGCTCATGTCCTTTATCTTGGCAATGAAAAGAGCAGTGAGGATGAACTTATTGAATTGCTTCTTAAAGCTATTGTTGATCTGAAAAAAGCCATAGGTATTCCCGCATCTATCCGTGAATATGGGATTGATAAAAAAGTCTTTAAAGACAATCTTGATGAATTGGCTCGTTTAGCTTTTGATGATCAGTGTACAGGAGCCAATCCGGTTTATCCGCTGATAAAAGAAATTAAGCAAATTTATCTTGATGCATACGAAGGTAAATTTTAAGAAGATCAAAACAACAAATAAAGGCATTGCATAAGGTAATGCCTTTATTTTTTCTTACAAATATACAATAGGTGCGAGCTATACCCTTGTTGATCAGATCTTTCACAAGTCATAAAATGCCAATTTAGAAAAGCTTCATAATCTTTTTTAGACAGCTGTTCAAGCCATTCTCTCATGGCATATGCAATACCATCCGTTGCAACGTTTGTAACGTATTTTGTATTTGTTTTACCAAATAATTTTTTGAAATCCTCAATATAAAAACAAGTAAATACTTCTTCAGGAATATCTTTAACGCGCCCTGTATTATCCATACACTCATATAGATGAGCAACCATTTGATGGCGTAAGCCGTAACCCGTCATAAAAGAAGCACATGGCAAATAAGCAAACATACAAATACCGTTTTTCTTAGCGACACGAAGAGTTTCATTAATAGCTTGATTTTTATCTTTTTTGCGAAATAAATGATACATCGGGCCAAAATTTAAGACCATATCAAAAGATTTATCTTCAAACATACTTAAGTCTAAAGCATCGGCAACCATACACTTAAAATTTTTCAATCTGCGAGATTTAGACTGCATCACTTCGACATGTTTCGGAGTCAAATCAACAGCAGTCACCTCATATCCCATTTTTGCTAAGGCAATAGAATAACGTCCTGTTCCAGCACCGATTTCCAATATTTTATCGCCAGATTTCAAAAATTTTTGAATATAGCGCATTGTCGTCAAATATTCTACATTATGGCCACGATCACTAACTAAACGAGAATCCTCGTCATAATCCATATATTTATTAATGATGATGTCTTTATATTTATTAGTAGTCATTTTAATCCTTTCTTGTAGAATAATTTGATTTGATAATCACTAAAATATTAGATATTGAAAAATAAAAAAATCAATAAATTATTTTTAATCGCATCATTATCTTTAGCATATTCAATTCATAAAATATCTGAGAAGTTATTTTATTATTTTAGCTCTTTAATAAAACATGTCTAAATAGTACATAATAAAAGGTGATAAAAAGATACCAACAAAATCTATACTTTTGACTTGCAAAAAAATATATCTGATATATAAAAGAACAATCGAATGGCGAATAAAATAAGGAATAACAGGCAATTGTTAGGTTGCATGTGGATTCGTATCCTAAAAGTGTATAATAAAAGATGGTATATGTATTAATCGGAAAAATTCAACAGTTTCTAAAGATAATATTGTCAGGCAATACAATATATACATCTCGTAAAGCTTTATTTGCAAAAAATCCGGAATTATTGTTGTGGGAAGTATAGTGACAGACATTAAAATAATATCTGTGGTCAGAAACTTTGAGATGTATGACCGGTTAGTCAGAAACAACGATTTTAACCAAGGTGCAGAATTTGTTGTTTTTGATAATAATCAAGAAAATTTAGGAATTTCTCAAAGATACAACAGTTTTTTAGATAATTATGATTATAGCCAAGAGGCATGGTTTGTTTTTTGCCATGAAGATTGGGAGATTAAGGAAGATTTAGCTTCACGACTAAATGATTTAGATAAAGGATGTTTATATGGTCCGATAGGAGCTCCTTTTGCAAAGAAAGCTCTTGTTAGTTCTGTTGCATGGGGACAAATTGAGCAGTCTGATAAGAAAGGGACTCAACTCCAAAGATGTGGACGCTGTAACGATCAATTGCCGGAAGTCGGGACATTTGATTGTCAATGTTTAATTGTCCATTCCTCTTTAATTCAAAAACACCATCTCCGATTTGATGAAAATTTATATTTTGATCTGTACGTCGAGGATTTCTGTATTAATGCTCGTGAAAATTATAATATTTCATCAAAGGTATTGCAGCTAAATTGTCATCATTGGTCTTTAGGCAATGCAGGGGAAAGGTTTTATGAAAAACTGGATTATTTGAGGAGCAAATATAAAAATGCGCGATATTTTTATATTTCGACTGTCGGTTGTAATGAGATTACAGAGGGCATATTACTTCCTTTTGATAAAATACAGTCTTTTTGCAAAAGTATTTTAAAATTTATTTTTCAAATCAAAAAAACAAAATCAAACAAATTACTGATTAAAATTTTTAGGATTCCTGTGTGTTGGAAGACTTTGAATAATAAAGATATATTCTCGGAGGTATTATGAATACAATACTCATTACAGGAGGGGCTGGCTTTATTGGGAGCCATTTAACAGATAGATTATTAGAAGAAGATAATAAAGTTGTTGTCTTGGACAATTTATCTTTGGGAAGAAAAAGTAATTTAAATAAAGCTCTTCAAAATCCAAATTGTCAGTTCATTGAAGGAGATATTCTTGATGCAGAGCTGTTAGATAAAGTTTTTGCAGATAATAAATTTGATATGGTTTTTCACTTGGCTGCTAATTCAGATATAGCAAGGAGCCATGCAAATCCAAATGTTGATTTGGATATGACATTTATGACAACTTATAATGTCTTAAAAGCAATGCGCCAACACAATGTCAAAAAATTAATGTTTGCCTCAACTTCTGCAATTTATGGTCAAACCGGTGGAGTTGAAGTTAGGGAAAATTACGGACCTTTATTCCCCGCTTCTCATTATGGTGCTGGGAAATTAGCGAGTGAGGCATTTATTGCCAGTTTTGTGGAAAATTATGGTATTCAGGCATGGATTACACGTTTTCCGAACGTTTGTGGAGAAAGAACAACACATGGTATTTTGCATGACTTCGTTAAGAAATTGAAAGCAAATTCCAATGAGTTGGAAGTTTTAGGAGATGGCAAGCAGGCTAAACCATATTTATATGTTAAAGATTTGGTTGATGCTATTTTATTTGTTGTCTCTCATAGTCATGATAAGATTAATTATTACAATTTAGGTGTCGAGGGACAAACATCGGTCAGCAAAATCGCTGAGATGGTTATTTCTTCAATGAAACTGAATGCAAGAATCCGCTATACAGGCGGAGATAGAGGCTGGATTGGTGATGTTCCTAAGTTTGCCTATAATCTTGATAAAATTCATGCATTAGGATGGAAAGCCTCATATTCTTCAGATGAGGCTGTTCAGCAGGCTATTAATTATATTTTGGAGCAAGACGCATGCAACTTGTAATTTTAGCCGGTGGTAAAGGGACTCGTCTTGGGTTAAGAGATATTCCAAAGCCAATGTGTGAAATCGATGGCATTCCACTATTGGAAAGGCAGATAAATCTGGCAAGAAGTTATGGTGTGACAGAAATTTTCTTGCTGGAAGGTCATTTGGCACATGTTATCTCTGATTATTTTGGCGATGGAGCCAAATGGGGAATAAAAATTAATCATATTGTTGAGGAAACACCATTAGGAACGGCTGGTGGATTGACGTTAATTAAAAATCAGCTGACAGATCGTTTTATGCTTTGGTACGGTGATGTCGTTATGGATTTTGATGTTTCAGCTATGCAAAAATTTGATAACGAACATCAAGGAATTGCGACTTTGCTTGTTCATCCGAATAATCATCCTTATGACAGTGATTTGTTAGAAGTTAAAGATAATAAAGTTATTGCGTTTCATCCCAAACCTCATAATGAGGGTGAAATCTATCATAATCTGGTTAATGCTGCTGTTTATATCTTATCACCTGAGATTTTCAAATATATTGAAGATGGCAAAGCACAAGACTATGGGAAAGATATTTTTCCTAAACTTTTAGCCAATAATGAGTGTATATATGCCTATCGCTCTGCGGAATACATCAAAGATATGGGAACTAAAGATCGTTTACCGCAAATTTGTGCAGATGTTGCAAATGGAAAAGTTGCCAAACTTAATAAAAAGAATCCTCGTCCGGCAGTCTTTTTGGATCGTGATGGTGTCTTGATTGAAGATATGGATAAAAATCCGGTTAAGGAAAATTTTAAGCTATTACCACGGGTAACTGAAGCCGTGAAAAAAATCAATCAAAGCGGAATGCTAGCAATTGTTGTTACTAATCAACCGATGATTGCTAAGGGATTTGTGAGTTTTGATGATGTTGATGAAGTTCATAAATGTTTAGAAACAGCTTTAGGGCAAGAAAAAGCATATCTTGATGATATTTATATGTGCCCACATCATCCGGAGAAAGGTTTTGATGGTGAAATTCCTGAACTCAAAATAGATTGCGACTGTCGCAAACCAAAGCCAGGGATGCTCTTAAAAGCCGCTCAAGATTACAATATTGATTTATCTCAATCTTGGATGATTGGTGACAGAGAAAGCGATATGCAAGCCGGACACCATGCCGGTTGCAAGACAATTTTGGTCGGTGACACTATCAAAAATAGTGAACACGCAGATTTTCAAACGCAAGATTTGGCTGCTGCGGTTGATTTAATTATGGAGAAGAAAAATGATTATCACCAGAACGCCATTTAGAATTAGTTTTGCCGGTGGTGGCAGTGATTTAGCCAATTATTATGAAAAATTTGGCGGAGCAGTGTTAAGTACTGCAATTAATAAGTACGTTTATCTATCTATGCATCCTTACTTTTTCAAAGATGGTTACTTCTTAAAATATGCTGAAGTTGAAGATGTTCACAAAATTGATGATATTAAACATCGTATTATTCGTGAAGTTTTTAAGCTTTATAATATTAAAGGTGTTGATTTCAATTCGAGTGCGGATATTCCGTCGGGAACGGGGTTGGCATCCTCATCGGCTTTTACGGCAGGATTGATTACATTGTGCAATGCTTATAATGAAACTTACTTAAGTAAAGAGGAAGTTGCTGAACAGGCCTGCCATGTCGAAATTGATTTGCTAGGCGAGCCGATTGGCAAACAAGATCAGTATGCTTGTGCTTGTGGTGGTTTGAATTTTATTGAGTTTGAGAAGAACGGTAAAGTTAATATTGAAAAAGTCTTTTTGACGACTGCTGGTTATGAACGTTTAGAAAATAATCTGATGATGTTTTATACCGGACAAACACGTGCGGCCGGTGATATTTTAAGCGAACAGAAAAAAAATACGACCTCTGATGAAGCTAAAATAAATAATTTACATAAAATGGTGCAACTAGCTAAAACGCTCAAAAATGAATTGCTCCACAACAATATTGATGCCATGGGCGAAATTTTACACCAAGGCTGGATGTATAAAAAAGAGTTGGCCGGCGGTATCAGCAATGAACAAATCAATTATTACTATGATTTAGCGATGAAAAACGGTGCCAGCGGCGGGAAGCTTCTTGGTGCCGGTGGCGGTGGTTTTCTGCTGTTTTATGTTAAGGAAGAAAATCATCAACGTCTACGCTATGCTATGAAAGATCTAAAAGAATTGCCCTTTAAGTTTGATAACAAGGGTTCGACAATCATTCATTATAACAAACACGCATTAAGAGGAGGTATGTAATGGGGTATGATTTTACCGCAGATATTACATTATATTTAAGTCGTCTGCAAGAAACCATTAATCGTTTGGATAAGAAAGAGATTAATAATTTTATTAATCTTCTTTTGACTGCCCGAGATAATGATAAACAGATTTTTATTATGGGTAATGGTGGAAGTGCCTCGACAGCTTCTCATTTTTGCTGTGATTTTAATAAGGGAAGCAGTTACGGATTTGCCAAAAGATTTAAGTTTATTTGCCTAAATGATAATGTTCCGGGGATGATGGCTTATGCCAATGATGTCAGTTATGATGAAATTTTTGTTGAGCAACTTAAAAACTTCTTCAATGCAGGAGATTATGTAATTGGCATTTCCGGCAGTGGAAATTCAAAGAATATTGTTAAAGCGATTGAATATGCCAACGCAAATGGTGGCGTAACAATTGGATTAACAGGTTTTAACGGGGGTAAATTGAAACAAATTTGCCAGCATTCTGTCAATATGAATATTGATGACATGCAAATCAGTGAAGATCTGCACATGATGATGGATCACCTTTCTATGAAAGTCATTACCAATCAAATGATTAGTTCAGAACTTAAAGTTGCGGAGTAAAAAGATGAAAAAAACAATAAAATTACTAGGAATACCAATTTTGACTGTTCGTACAAAAGCAGATTTAATAGATTTTGCTAATTGCTCAGAAACACTGAATATGGCAGGGATGTCAGAGACCAAAAATGAAAATAATTATTATCAATCAATAGATTTAAGATTACAGGAAATTTCAGAAAAATTAAATCATTTGGAAGAAAATTTTATATCTAGATCAGATCAGGCGATAGGTATTGTCAATACAGATACATGGTATCTAACACATCTTAATAAGAATATTTGCAAAATTTTTCAGTATATGACAGGGATTGAATTGAATAAAGATTTTGTTATGGAGCGTGAAGTTCTCTTTGATCCTAAGGATGCGCCAATTGATCACTATAATCGTTATGCTTTTGCTGTAGATAATATAGAAAGCACAGATTTTGTTGCTGATATAGCTTGTGCTTGTGGTTATGGTTCTTCTATGCTGGCTCGAAAGGCCCAAAAGGTTATAGGTGTAGATATATTTAAACCAGTGGTTGATTTTGCAAATAAAATTTTTGCTTCAGATAATTTATCTTTTGTTTGTCAAGATGCGCAACAACTTTCTTTAGCAGAAGAACTTGATGTTATTGTTTCGTTTGAGACAATTGAACATATACCTGAACCTGATAAATTTTTGAAAAAAGCTCATGAATTAATTAAAAATGGAGGAAAGCTTATCTGCTCAGTTCCTAACGAAACGACACGTCCATATGAAAAGGAAGGGAATTCTTTTCATTATAGGCATTATACTAAAGATCAGTTTGAAGAGTTATTAAATAAATGCGGCTTCAAAATTGTGAATCTTCAGCAGCAATACGCTGATAACAATTATGCCGTAGAAAAAAGAAATGAGGAAGGACAGATTATCGTTGTTGTTGCACAAAATGTAAAATAGGAGAACATAATGAGTATTATAAAAAGGACTACAGAAACCTCAGATGAGAAAATAGTTAAAAAGACAGAAATCATTATTCCTATTAAAGAGAAAATTATAAAGGACAAGGTAACAAGGAGGAAAATGCTTGGAATTCAGTATTCTAAAGAGCAGGTTAAAGATGGTCTTATTTGTAAAAGTTCCTTTGGAATATCGTATTCTAAGAAAAAATTACCTTCTCAAATATTATCCGATAATGGAGATATTATTAATTCGCAAATGAAGATAGCATTTTTTGTCGGTTGTCCTGATGGTCGCTCAGAGAGATATTATGTATTGGATATTTGTGAAGCATTAAAAAAGAAAAATATCTCGACTCAAAAAATTTATTTTCCATTCACTGTATCAGATGATGAGTTACGCTCGTTTTCGTTGATTGTCTTTTTTAGGTTATCAGTCTGTGAGCGATTTAATAGTCAGTGTTTAGAATTGTTTAAGCGGATTGAGAAGCTTAATATCCCTTGTATTTTTAGTGTTGATGATTTGGTATTTGAGGAGTCAATGATTGAACACTATCCTACCTTTAATCAAATGTCTCCACAAGATATAGAAAGTACAAAAGATGGCATTATAGGGTATAAAAATACCATTCAGGCTTGTGAAGCGGCTTTTGTTTCCAGTAATTATTTAGTTGAAAAAATATCACCTCTGGTTAAAGAAACATTTATGTTTCCATGTTTAATTTCAGAAAAACAGTTTGAACGTGCTAAAAAAATTAATCAACAACCCAAGCCCCAAAAAAAGACCGTTGATATTTGTTATT
The DNA here is from genome assembly GCA_023805745.1 of Isotricha sp. YL-2021b. Taxonomy (NCBI): domain Eukaryota; phylum Ciliophora; class Litostomatea; order Vestibuliferida; family Isotrichidae; genus Isotricha; species Isotricha sp. YL-2021b. Next base: position 115,082 of record JAJJKW010001458.1, read on the forward strand.
TATCAGGAACGGCTACACATAATAAAGATTTTTGTGTGGCAGAAAAAGCCGTGCATGAAATTTTGAAAAAATATCCGCAAACACGGCTGTTTATTGTTGGGCCTTTAGTTCTTTCTTCATTATTTGATGATGTTAAAAGTCAAGTAGTCCATCATGATTTGATGCCTTATTTAGATTTACTCGATTTTACAGCACAAATGGATATTAATTTAGCGCCACTTGTAGATAATAATTATTTCAATAAAGCTAAAACAGCCTTAAAATTTGTTGAGTCAGCTATTGTTTATGTGCCGACAGTGGCCTCTCCGATCACTTCCTATTGCGAATGCATAAACAGTGGGCAAAATGGATTTATTGCATCTAATGATGAAGAATGGTTCAACGCTTTATCTTTATTAATTGAAAATAAAACGTTACGTCAGAATATTGCAAACAAAGCTTATGAATATGCTTTTCAGCACTATTATATAGATAATAGAATAGATGAAATTGAAGCTGCTTATAAAAAAGTTATAATCTTAAAGAATAAAGAGCTTCATGACTACAATGAATGGTTAAAGGGTATTTATAAAAAGAAAAATAAGCCACTCGATATTAATCATTTAGACATAGCGTTTTTAATTCCGGCACCGATTGCCGGTGGCGGTGGGCATCGCAATATCTTTCGGGCGGTTACTCATTTAAGAAATGTTGGTCACAATCTAACGGTTTATTATATGGATTCTAATGATTCTGCCGCAATTATGAAGAAGCATTGTTCCAAATGGTTTTATGATATGGCAGATGTCAATTTTGTTAAATATTGCGGACAACTTGGATATCATGATGTTGCTGTCGCAACATACTGGACAACTGCTTATGATATCAAAAAACAAGAAGACCATTTTAAATATAAATTTTATTTTGTGCAAGACTTTGAGGCTTTGTTTAATCCGATGTCGTCCAACTATATCTTGGCTGAAAATTCTTATCGGCTTGGTTTTTCTCATATTTGTTCAGGTCCATGGATGCATAATTGTATTACTAAGCGATTTGGAGTAAAATCAGATTACTTCCAGTTTCCGGTTGATAAAACTATTTATAACACAAATGGATCTCGTACCAAAAAAAATAAAAATCTTGTGTTCTTTGCAAAACCCGAAATGCCTCGTCGTTGCTTTGAGCTTGGTATTCAAGCTTTGGAAAAATTTCAGAAACAACGTCCAGATGTAGAAATTATTTTATTTGGTTCAAAGCAAATTAATCAAGATTTGATCCCTTTCCCCTGCACAATTAAGAGTCTCCTACCAACAATATCTGATTTGGCAGATATGTATCGTAATGCTGATTTAGGATTAGTTTTTTCAACAACAAATCCTTCTTTAGTTCCGTATGAAATGATGGCTTGTGGTTGTCCTGTTGGTGATCTACGCTATGATGACCCTCTCTCAAAATACGGTAACTCTGAAGACAACGTCTTTCTGCTTGATCCACTTCCTGATCATATGGCAAAAGAATTGGTCGAAATTTTTGACAATCCTAATCTTATGCAACAAAAAGCAAAGAATGGTAGAGATTTTGTTGAAAAAGAATTTCCAACCGAAGAACAAATGGGACAAAAGGTTGAACAAATTATTTTAAAGGAAATTTCGAAAGAAAGAGGAAAAAATGAAGAAATCAATTAGTAGCAAAATTACGATTACTTTATTTCTCTGTTTAGCAATAAATAGTTCTTATTCTTTTGGTCTGACAAAAGGAGATTATGCAGAGCTTTTTTGTAGAGAATTAAATATTTCTGTAGATTCTAATTCAACTAGTTTTTTTCAGGATATTAGAGAAACTAAAGATAAAAGAATGCCATATATAGCAGCCATGAATTACGCATTTCCTCATGGGGAATGGACTGGTAAGCAATGGTTGGCTCATGCAGATGATGATTTAACCAGAGAAATGGTTTTAAAAAGTTTTACAATATATTCAGGAATACCACTGATTGATCCCGAAAAAGCAAGAAAATATGTTAATGAAAAAATAACAAATTATAAAGATATAGGTTTCTCTGATGATATGTTTTTATATATAGGTACTCTTTTAGACAGAGGCTTAAATGAAAAATATGCTAAATCGAATGAAAAAATGAATCTAGAATCAGCTCGTAATTTATTAAAAGAATTAAATAAGTTAGATAAATCAATAATAGCAATAAAACCAATATCGAATCAAATCTATTCAAATATAGAAACAAAACAATATCAAGAATATTATCCTGATGGTCCTGTAGTTAATTACTTTACATTTTCTAATAAAATAGATGAAAATACATTTCTTCATCAATATGTTAATGTGAAGAATGATTTGTTGTTGGAAAGTAATAAAGTAGGTTATGCTGTTGGCAATTGGTCTAATGTTACAACCAAAAAACCGGATTCAAAAATTGTTGCATCTTTTTTGACTGTTTCTGGTGTGGATAAAGGTTCTGATTCTCAGCTAGTTGGAACAGAAATAGATGTTATTAATTACAGAGATAGGAATAAACCTGAGAAACATTCGACTGTTGGGGCTCAGATTGTTACAATAGGAACAGCAGATTCAACAGCTGCTGTTGAGGTTATATCTGATTGGTCTTCTCGTTGGAGACATGGTATTTTGTTTGATGAAGGATCTATGTCTGAAGATGGAACTATTATTGCTGTTTCTCAAGAAAAGCCCATGAAGACAGGTATTGATTTAGGAAATTCTATATTTTCAGATTCTGCTTTGAGAATTCGTAATAATCAAATCATAAAATTTGAGCCTCAACCTTCAAAAATGGGGCAAGAAGGACCAGCTTATATGAAATTATCGGAGGAAAGTTATTTTACTATATTTTCAGGGAAAAATGGGTTTGTCATAAAATCAAATGATAACTCTAAAAATTTATTACGTATTGATAATGATGGCAATATTTATATAGATTCTGGAAATATTGTTTTGAATTCACCTTCTGGTAAAAAATTTTCTCTTCATGTAGATGATGCTGGAAAGTTAATAACGGAAAAGATAGAATAATATATAGAGATAGATTTTATCTTTATATTTTTTCCTTATCTCATGTTTCAATAAGGAATCTTAATATCTTTTTATAGCTTATAAAAAATAAAAACACTCTGAAAAACAAGATTTTCGAGATGGAGTGGGCAATAATCGTTGAGGCAATTGTATCAGATGTAGAGGCAGCTCATCAAATAAATTTAGTAATTAAAGCATGCAATTGATGTTGCTCAGTATTTCTGCGCTAATATCTATAACAAATCGCAAGAATTTTATGTTTCTTTTTTATTTTTTAGATAAAATATGTCTTATAGTGTGTAAATATTAGTTTCTTTTAATATACGTTTGCTTATCATATAGTTGTCTGCTCAAAAGCCTTTATTAACTTAGTAATACTGCATTTTATGAAAGGAATATGAATTATGAGTAGACGTGATAACAATGAAGATAATTTTAATGCCGTTTGTAAGCTTTTTTGCCATTTAGCCAGTGAATTAGAAAAAGGAGGATATCAAGACCTTGCCGAAATTGTAAACCAATTAACGTATGTCTGGTTGGATAATATATTAACAAAGTAAACTGACGTAACTAAAATTTTGCCTTTGAGAAGACCTCATAATTCATAACTCAAGACCTCTTTCCTTTATGGGAGGAGGTCTTTTTTGTCTGTCTATTAGCGTTCACGTCTTAATCGTAGCAAAATGTTACTAATATAGCTCATTTTAGAGAATTGATTTTCTATTTTAATTTTAAAATATCGAAATTAGTCAGAATTGGCTGATGTCCAGTATATACTTGGGCATCATATTTTTATGACTGTTCTTATATCCTTTACTTTTATCTTGAGAAAGTAAAGGATATCTTATATTTTTCTGTAAATCTAAAATTGTATTTTATATTTACGTAAAATCAAATTAATTTTTTAGGAAAAATAATCTATATATATTCTATAAACATATTAATGGAGAATTATAATGTATTACGAAAGAACACTGTCTGATACTTTGGTTCAAGCAAATAAGTTTTTTAAAGTCGTGCTTATTACAGGACCTCGACAAGTTGGTAAAACAACTTTGTTCAAAAAGATGAGAGAGGAGAATCGTAAATATGTAACGTTAGACGATGCAAATGACTTGTTGTTAGCACAAGAGGATCCCATGCAGTTCTTTGAAAAATATTCTCCACCTGTTCTGATTGATGGGGTCCAAGGGCGTTATTTATTACCTTTGTTGACTTTTTTAGGCCTTTTTGTTATTTATTTAAATCATAAAAACATAAGTATTCAAACAAATAGAGATAGTAGATATTTATATGCTTTCTTACTTTTCTTAAATGAAATTGCATTCCTTGATATTATGAGGTCACTTTAAAGGAGAAATACAATGGATAAAATAGCAGTCCTAATTCCATGTTATAATGAAAGTAAAACGATTGCTAAAGTTGTTAAAGACTTTAAGCATGTTTTACCTGATGCTGTTATCTATGTTTATGATAATAATTCTACAGATGGAACCGCTGAAATTGCAGAAAAAGCAGGTGCAGTTGTTCGTCATGAATATCAGCAAGGAAAAGGAAATGTTATCCGCCGTATGTTCCGTGAAATTGATGCCGAATGTTATTTGATGGCCGATGGTGATGATACTTATCCGACTGAATTCGCTCCTGAAATGGTGGATAAAGTGCTTAATCGCCATGTCGATATGGTCGTTGGTGATCGCTTATCTTCAACTTATTTTGAAGAAAACAAACGCCCATTCCATAATTTAGGAAACTCGTTGGTTCGCTTTAGCATTAATCTTTTGTTTAAGAGCAACATTAAAGATATTATGACCGGATACAGAGCTTTCAGCTATCAATTTATAAAAACTTTTCCTGTCCTCTCTCGTGGATTTGAAATTGAAACAGAAATGAGTATTCACGCTATTGATAAAAATATGTCTGTTGAAAATGTTATTATTCAATATCGAGACAGACCGGAAGGTAGTGTTTCTAAGCTAAATACTTGTGTCGATGGAATTAAAGTTCTCTATACTATATTTAGATTATATAGAACATATAAACCTTTAATGTTTTTTAGCGCGATTGCCGCCGTTTTATGCTTAATTGCTCTAGGATTCTTTATCCCTGTTTTAGTTAGCTATTTACATACCGGTACTGTGGCTAAATTTCCTACCTTAATTGTTTGCGGTTTTACCGTTATTGCCGCTATACAAGCGTTTTTTACTGGTTTGACTTTGCAAACAATGGTTTCAAAAAACAAACAAGATTTTGAAGCTCATTTAATAAACGTAAATGATTTGGAAAAAATTAAAAAGAATGATTAAAAAGTTATGGAATTTTGTGTGGAACTTGTGGTTTAAATTTCCACAAAGTATCAGATTTATACTTGTTGGCGGCTTTAATGCAGTTTTTGCATATGGGGTTTTCTGTTTGCTCGTTTATTTTGCCGGAGATGAATGGCGCCAAGTTTGCTTAATAATACAATGGATTTTAACATCTTTTATCTCATATATTTTATATCGCATTTTTGTTTTTCAGTCACATGGAAAAATATGGGAAGAGTACCTCAAGTGCTGTACAACGTGGTGTGTGGGATATTTTATTAATGCCGCAACATTGGAGATTTTCTTCCAATTAGGCTTGAATGTTTATTTAGCTCAACTTACCGCCCAAATTATTGCCGCCATTGTTTCTTATATCGCTTTTAAATATTGGGCATTGAAAGACAAATAATATATATTTCATTATTTAGTCGGAATAGGGAACTCTTGGGGTCAAAGTCCTAGGGGCACATATAACAAAACCCTCTCGTATTGAGAGGGTTTTGTTATGGTGATCCCAACGGGATTTGAACCCATATTACCGCCGTGAAAGGGCGATGTCCTAACCATTAGACGATGGGACCATCTAAAGAACTAGGCAATTTATATATGTATTTTTTTTATCCGTCAAGTATTATTTTATGACGACGTATATTTTTCTAGTATATTATGTTCTTTAAAAATTATATTTTCAAAAAATTCCGAATTTTTTCAATCCATTTAAGAGAGAAAGGGACAGATGTAAGAATAAATCTTTTTAACTTAAAGGAATAAGTTGAAGGACACGTAGAACCGTCTGTTTCGAAAGAATTAAGTATTTGCAAGTTATTCGTAAGTGAAGAGTTCGTATCCACTTTACAACGCATAACATATTGTACAATTAAAGAATGTTTATCTTTCTCAATATATTTTTGTATTTCAGGAGATAAATCAGAAAAAGACTCTTTTTGATACCCATCTAAAGGTAAGAACACCGGAGACATTTCTAATAGACTCAAATGGTGATTATGTAAAAATGCAGCAATAGTTTTATAGGTATAAAAATGTAAATGTGTTTTATCCAAAATACCTAAATCAGTATAAGTAAAATTATCTTGCAATAAAGTTGCTTTAATACTCCCATGAGCTATATTCGGGAGCGAGATCAAAATTTCTCCATTATCTTTTAAGTATGACAATAAAATATGTAAAACGTTATCAGGAATCATTAAGTGTTCAAGAACATCTCCACATACAATATAATCAAATTTCTTTATCCATGAAGGATAATCATTTGTTTGTAGATAATTTAAATCTTGTTGATGAATTTCCTCAAAAACATTAAGTTTTTGGCAGACCTCAACACTTTGAGAATTATATTCAAGACCATAAACATGACAATTTTTGTTTTTAACAAGAGCTTCCGCCAGTCCACCACAAGCACAGCCAACATCTAAAACGGTTGTTTGTGGTTTAATAAAATTATATAAATGCGTCAGACTATCATCTGATTTAAAAGAAACAGGTTTAGTATAAAGCATAATTGTTCTCACATTTGATTTAATAATAGAAAGCATAATCATAATATATTAAAAAGCTCTTTATTTTTGTCATTATCTTTTTTATTCGTAAAAAATTCACTTTTTTCTAATTTATTAAGACTTTTTCTTTACAATTTTGACCGGATAAAGAGGAGAAAATATAAATGGATTATAAAAAAATAGTTCCTTTTGCTTTAGCCCCGGCTGATATGGGATATCGAGGTCATATTTTAGGGGCTTTTCAAGCTCTGTCTGAAGTGACGGGAAATGTATATGAAGAAGACAAATTATTTATTATTCCTGATGGAAGTTCAAACTATCAAGAAGTAAAAATGCCTCTTTTTGCCTCTAAATACCAAACATATAGCGAATTTAAGGCTAAAGTATTTGAACTACTGGATGACTATTTTGCAAAAATAGAAATTATTCCCAAAATTTTTATAACTGTTTATAATCCGACAGAATCAAATCGTCCGGCAGAAAATGCCGAAGCTCTTTGCCATGCTGTCAAAGCCTATTATATTTCTCGGAAATTAGGTCGTGTAATGACCGTTGTTCTGACCTCAAAATATTATAAATACCGCTATGTTGATTTAATTAATATTCCTAAACATTTGATGACTTTTGCCTTACGTATCAGACTAATTCGAAACCAAAAATTGCACAAAAAAGTTCTGGTGACAGTAGGAACGATTAATAATTTCAGCCGCAAAGCCATGCAGGAAAAATATCAAATATTGCAAGAAACAATGAATCAACTAAAAACAGATAAAGATATGGTTGATATTATTCAAAAATTGAAAGATTATCAAAATAAGTCAAAAAAAGTTGTTTTCTGCCTTGGAGGAAGAGTAGAGGGCTCTGAAATTATATTTGATGTCAATTATGCGCAAAAGTTATATAGCGATGCAGAAAAACTTGCCAAGCAAGGATATGGTATTGTTTTTGTAAATGGACCGAGAACACCTAATTCTATTGCTGATTACTTATACGAAAAAACTCAAAATAATCAAAACATTATTTTCCATAACTGTAAAAGAATTGCCCAAGGAGAAGAAGATAGGCAACCAAGCCGTTGGCGAATTTATTCCGGTCCTTATGAAGAACAATTTAAAATCATGCAAAAATTTGGTAATATTTATCCGGGAATTTTAGGCTTTGAAAACACATTGGTCGTGCATACAATGGATTCCTATTCAAGTTGTGAAACCTCTTGTGCCGGCATACCCACAGCCATTAGTAGTAAAGGATTATATATAGACCCGCTCATTCGCTATGACTGTTTGAATTTAGCCCAATTACTTTGCCCCAAATATGCTGTAGATTTTGATGAGTTTGTCAATATGGCCTGCCATATGAAGATAGAACCACGGGATTTACAACCAAGTATATTATCAAGTCCTTTAAGAGTATTTGCAGAAACAGCATTAAAACGACTGAAAAGAATGGAGAAAAAAGTTCAAAATTGATTTAATAAATTAATTTAATGAATCCATGGATGAATATCATTAATTAGTTTATTAATAATTTTCATTTCATCAAGAGGTGCTGATTCTAAAACTTCCTGAATTTCCACTTCTATGGCAACATTAATCTTCGCTAAAGATAATGCTTTAAGCATCCCAACTGCTGCTAAAGCATCTCCGGTAGATGAAGTTGTAATTTTCAGATAAGAAGAAGCCTCCCCAAGGCGAAGAATAATTTTTTTATTAAGAATATCTTGCTCTGTGGCTAATCCTAAATATCCGAGATTCGTAAATTCTCTATAAATATTTGTAATTTCTTCATGACAAAGGCGCATAACATACTTAATAGCAATAGTTAACGCTACAAAAGGTTTATAAGCTTCTAAAGCTCTTAAATAATCATCAACCTGAAAAACAACACAATCAATTTTATTTTCAATATGGCAAGATTCAATAAATAAGGCTAAAGCAAACATATTTCTGGAGAAATTTTGCGGTGTTCTTATAATAACAATCATTTCTTCAGCATATTGCTTAATAAAATTCTGAGCTTCTTTTTGATAATCAGCCAAACTAGCCCCCTCAAAAGAAGAAATCGTATATATTGGGCGCTTTATATTTAAAAAAGTATCATCATTATGGCTGTCTAAAACAATCTCAATCAAGGCGAAAATCCATAGAATTACATTGGAAACCTATTTTCAGCTAACATTAAAACAGTTTAAATTCAGTTAATCTATAAAAAATAAAAGCCTTCTCTAATGAAGAGAAAGACTTTTATTTTTACAGTAAGCTATGATTTTTACTGTTATCCATGTGATTGGAAAAAACAGTACAATATAAGTTAAACATACTCTTAATCCCCATTCATCTTGGATGTTTTTAGGGAATAAAAATGTAATTATACTCATGATGATAGCTTCCCCTATGAGGGCTAATCCTAATGTTTTAATCAGAAATGCATCTGATATGGAATATTTATTATATTCCTTTTCCAACCAAGATTCCACTCTAACAAAAAAGATTCCAGCACCAAGCATGATAAAGAGTGCAACAACCAAAATAATCATATACATAACCATAATTCTTTTGTTTTATAAGGCGTACAAATATTCTTTGTGCCTCGGGTTAATAATTCCAGTTTGTGGACGAAATATATCACAAACAAGGTATATTGCCAAATAAGATGAATTTTAGCAACGGAATGCTCACGAATCTTATAGGTGATTTTTTCGTAGCACAAATTATACAAAAAACTTTATTTATCATAAAGTTATTAAATAAAAAAACATTTAATTGACAAAAAGAAGAAAAAAACTAAGATAGAAACACTTAAAAGATATTTTTTATTTTATTATTAATTTTTTAATACTCTTAAACATGGAAAAATTGGTATTAGTGGACAACTTTGTGAAACAACAAGGGTTAAGCTTTGATGAAGTTGTCTCCCACTGGAAGAACAAAGGTTTCCTTTCGGGATCAAACAAATCAATCTCTGAGCGTGTCAAAAAAATCGTTTCTGACAAATTGAGTGTTCCCAAGACCTCAGTCACGGACGATGCTACCTTTAAAACAGACTTGATAATGGACAGTTTAGGTCAGGTAGAAATTGTTGTAGCTCTTGAAAGGGAGTTTGATATAGCAATTTCTGATGAAACAGCGTTCTCTTTTACTACGGTTGGTGATGTAATTAAATACATTACAGATAATGTTTAACTAAAAAAGGCGGAAGAAATTCTCCCGCCTTTTTGATTTTTAAAAATTTATTCTTCGCTATGCGGCATTTTAGCTTCTTCGATCAGTTTTGCAACCAAGTCACTCAAGCTCAAGACTTCTTGTTTGTCAGAACCAATACGACGAATAGTAACTGTATTATTTTCTTGTTCCTTAGCACCGACAACCGCAATAACAGGGATTTTAGCAACGGAATGTTCACGAATCTTATAGGTGATTTTTTCGTTGCGCAAATCTGTTTTAGCTTTCAAACCTGCTGCATTCAATTTCTTAGCAACTTCTTCAGCATAAACATCAAAATCAGAAGTAACCGGAGCAACCACAACTTGTTCCGGAGATAACCATAACGGTAAGCGTCCGGCATGATGTTCAATTAAGATACCTAAGAAGCGCTCAATTGAGCCAAATAAGGCACGGTGTAACATTACGGGCTGATGTTTTTCACCATCTTCACCGATGTAAGAAATATCAAAGCGTTGCGGCAAATTCATATCGACCTGAATTGTACCGCATTGCCATTCACGACCAATTGCATCTTTTAAGATAAACTCGAGCTTTGGACCGTAGAAAGCACCTTCACCCTCATTTATTTCATATTCATACCCATGGTTTTCCAAAGCATGAGCTAAAGATTTTTCACACAAATCCCAAATTTCATCAGATCCGATACGTTTTTCCGGACGAGTAGAAAGATAAATTTTAACTTTATCAAAACCGAAGTCTTCATAAATATTGAAAATCAGTTTTAAGGTTGTAATGCATTCTTCTTCCATTTGTTCCGGTGTACAGAAAATGTGCGCATCATCTTGCGTAAATTCACGCACGCGCATCAAGCCCATCAAAGACCCGGAAGCCTCATAACGGTTAACTTTACCAAATTCTGCCATACGTAAAGGCAAATCGCGATAAGATTTAATCCCTTGCTTATAAACGAGTAATCCGCCAGGGCAGTTCATCGGCTTAATGCAGAACCATTTTTTATCTTCTGTCTGGCCTGAATAGTTATGGGCACCATATTTTTCCCAGTGACCTGAAGTTTCCCAAAGAATCCTATCCATGACGCGCGGGGTAGAAATTTCGACATAACCATTATGCTCTTGACGATTACGCATATATTCAATTAATTTACGATAAATTTTATAACCTTTATCATGCCAGAAAACAGCTCCCGGAGCATATTCCGGTTCAAAGTGGAATAAATCCATTTCACGACCAAGTTTACGGTGGTCACGCTTGGCGGCCTCTTCCATCATGGTTATATAATCGTTCAATTCTTTCTTGCTGGTCCAAGCCGTTGCATAAATACGTTGCAACATTTCTTTAGAAGAATCTCCACGCCAATATGCACCGGCAACTTTCATTAATTTGAAAGCATCTCCGATTTTGCCGGTCGAAGGAACATGTGGTCCGCGGCATAAATCAGTAAAGTTCCCTTGGCGATAGAGAGAAATTGTCTCACTTTCCGGCAAATCTTCAATAATTTCAGCTTTATAATTTTCGCCCAAATCCTTAAAGAATTTGATAGCCTCATTGCGTGGCATGACGATTCGCTCTAGCTTTTCATCTCGCTTAACAATTTCGTGCATTCTCTCTTCGATTTTAGCAAAATCTTCCGTCGTAAACGGTTCTTTACGCGCAAAATCATAGTAAAAACCGTTTTCGATAGCCGGTCCGATGGTAACTTGAACATCAGGCCATAACTCTTTAACCGCCTGAGCCATAACGTGAGAACAGGTGTGGCGCAAAATGTGTAAGCCTTCCTTATCTTTACCGGTAATGATTGTTACGGTTGCGTCGGTAGTGATAGGAGTGCTTAAATCTTGTGTTGTACCGTTAACGTTTATAGCTAAAGCCGCTTTGGCTAAATTTGCACTAATCTTACCTGCAATGTCAAAACCGTTGACACCGCTCTCCATATCTAAAACACTTCCATCAGGAAGTTTAATCGCAACCATATTAAATTCCTTTATTATTTTTTAAGTTAAAACATATATTCGTCTGCGAAACAAACGAACCTCTCTAAACTAAACCAGTTCTTTATAAACTGCAATAGTTTTGTCACACATAATCTCTTTTGTAAAATTATTTTTGACATTTTTATAGCCAGCTTCGATAATTTTCTTTCGCTCGCTATCGCTCAAAGCTAATGCCCAATCTAAAGCTTCTGCTAAAGAATAAGGGTTATCGCTTTCGAAAAGTTTTCCGGTAACGCCATCCGTAATTGTATCAAGAGAGCCACCGATATTCGAGGCAACCACAATTTTTCCCATAGCCTGACCTTCAACAGAAATTCGTCCAAAAGCTTCTGGCTCAATGGCCGCCGAAACAATAATACTTGAAACACTCATCAATGCCGGCATGTCTAAGACCTTACCATGAAAACAAATATTAGCAGAAAGGTTATATTTATTAGCTAATTTTTTGAGATAAGCCAAGTAGTCTTCACGGCCTTGTTCATCTCCGGCAATAATGCAGTAAAAATTCTGGTTTTCCATTTTGGATAAAGCTTTAATGAGGAGATGTTGCCCTTTCCAATGAGTAATTCTTCCTCCAAGCAAAATAACCGGCTTGTCATCAGGAATATTATATTCCTCAACCATATTAACTTTGCGCGCCTGAGTGACAGAATCAGGGCTAAAACGCATTGAATTAACACAACGATGAACCAAACGGATTTTGTCCTGATCAATTTTATAATTACTCAGTAAATGCTTGGTGATATGGTTAGAAATAGAGATAACTCTTTCCCCATATGTCATGACGCGATTATAAAGCTTTTTAATACCCCATGGACCTAAACCATAAGTACCATGGAAAGTCGTCATATAATGAACACCAGCCCTTTTGGCTGCCCAATAGGCACTCCATGCTGGAGCACGAGATCGGGCATGAACTATATTAATCCCATTTTCTTCAATATATTTTGCCAAAATCTTAGCGTTTTTCTTCATTTTAAAGATATTTTTGGTTTTCAAGTTCAGAGTCAAATGAGGAACCCCAAGCTTATCCAGATCGTGCACCAAACGCCCACCTTTTGAGGCAACAAAATTCTTAATTCCATGGTTAGTTAAAGCCTCAGCGATTTCTGTCGTACCGATTTCAACGCCACCCATTTCCAATTCTGGCAAAACCTGTAAAATCACAGGTTGATTTTCTTCATTGCTTTTAAACATTTTTTTGCTACTATCCTCGATAATTAAACAATCAGGAGTAAGATATGATGTCTGAACACCAATTTTTAGGTCAATTTACAACGAATTTTGAGCATATCAAAGCAAAATCATCAGAAATTAACAGCTTTACCGTCTTATATACACACGGATTATATTCTGATCCGTGGGGGAGAAAACCTGATGCTGTTCGTGAATGGTGTGCTAAAAATAATATTGATTTTTTCCGATATGAATTGGTGGGTCATGGCAGTGATAAAGACAATTATGAAAATGCCGATATCAATTTATGGAAAGCCCAAATATTAGAGATTATTGATACCATGATTGAAGGTGATATTGTAGTGGTTGGTTCTTCACTGGGTGGTTGGTTAAGTCTAATTGCAGCTGAAGAACGCCCAGAAAGAATTAAAGCTGTATTAGGGCTAGCGGCAGCACCTGATTTTACAGTTGATTTAGAAGATAAATATTTAACACCTGAGCAAAATAAGACCATTCAAGAACAGGGTAGGTTAGAATTTACCAATGATGATTTCACTTATGTCTTTACCAAAAAGTTGATGTCTACAGGGCGAGAGAATCAAATGTTAAATCGTAAGATAGAGATTAATTGCCCAGTCCAATTAATTCAAGGGCAAAAAGATGCTTCGCTGGATTGGCGTAAAGCACTAAAAATTTCGGATGCAATTAGTGGCAATAATGTTATAATTAAATTGTTGAAATACTCCAATCATCGCCTTGGAGAAGATTCTGATTTAGAGGTTATCCAAAACTCCCTCGATTCTCTCAAAGAACAAATTAAAGCATAATCTGCTTGATAGATTTAGCCAAACCTGTATTGTCATTGGTCTCAACGAATATGCCGTAAAGTGAGCCTTTACCCTTGGCTGGAGATAATCTGCCACCGGTATATTTGTCAGCTAAACGAGCAATAGGCTCATCGGTTTCAAAGCCCAGAACTGAATCATAATCCCCGCACATACCGACATCAGTAATATAGGCTGTCCCTTGTGGTAAGATTCGCGCATCTGCTGTCGGAACATGAGTATGCGTGCCGGCAACAATTGAAACTTTGCCATCCAAGTAATAGCCAAGCGCTAACTTCTCAGATGTTGCTTCTGCATGCATATCAACTAAAATGGCATTAATATTCTTCCCGAGATTATAGCATTTGAGAACATCATCAATTGCATTAATTGGGTTATCTGTCGGCTCCATAAATTGACGTCCAGCAACTTGTGCAATCAATAATTTTTGTCCGTTAGCTAATAAAATTTCGGCTGCACCGCGCCCAGGAACGTTGCTTCCATAATTTAAGGGACGGATAATAACTTTGCAGTCACTCAAAAAAGGGACAAGTTCTTTTTGGTTGAAAACATGATTACCTGTAATTAATCCATCAACACCGGCCTCTAAAAAATCACGACAAATTCCAGGGGTTGCCCCAAAACCATGCGCCGCATTCTCGATATTCACGATAATAGCATCCGGTTTATATTGTTCTTTTATAATTGGAAGATTATTCAAAACAGCTTCTCGCCCTGATCTGGCAACAACATCTCCGCAATAAATGATTTTCATTAGCACATTCCTATCAATAAAAAAACTCCGTCATGCGGAGTCTTTGAGGAAGGACCATCCTGCCGTATATTTACACTCTTGTCGAACCGCTTCTCTAAGGTGGGCACCATATAAACGAACCACGATTCGTTCAGAGACAGTTCCCTATATAAAAATGTTGGCTCGGAAGATCTGCGGCAACACGCACAGGACAGTAACCTTCCTATGCCATTAAATTACAACAATTTTATTTGATTTGCAAGAGAAATTATTTGCTCTGTGATTCCTTTGACCTGACTCGATAATGTTTCATCTAAATTTTTGATATCTTCATCATTATAACCCTGCAAAATAGTTGTTGCAGTAGGCGTAGAACCATTGGCAAGACTCTTTTTTAGCTCAGTTAATTCATCGGCCAATAATAATCCCACCATCGCCAGTAACATATTTTCGTTAACTTGCTGACTCCCTTGGGTAAGGAGTTTAGCTTTTTCATCCAAAATACGGGATAATTTCATAATGCTGACTTCTTGCCCATCTTCACAGGCAACGGCATATTCTCGAGAATTAATAGTAATTGTAACTTGTGACATTTTAATTTAAGGCCTTGTCTAATTTAGAGGTTAATTCGTGGATGTTGGCAATGGCATTTTGCGAAGTCTGAGTGAGAAGATCAATTTTTTGTTGAGCGATCGATAATTTCTCTTTGTAATCAGTATCTTTTTGGTTGGCAGTTATCTTCTTCTCATTTAAGGTGGCAGAGCACTCGGAAAGGGCGCTGCTTAGTTCTTTAAAAGCTTGAGAGGTCAATGTTAAAGAAATATTTTTTGTGCTCATCAAAATTATCTTTCTTTTCTCTAATTAATCAAATATACTGCAAAATACATAATAACAAAAAAGATATCAAGAGATGGAAATGTTATGCACAAATTTATAGTTAGCCTGACGAGTGAAGATTTTGCTTTAATAGATGACGCTAAGTTGGAATGCTTCATTGTTGAGGGTACTCAAACACAAGCCTCTAAATTAGTTGAAACTATTAAGAAAAATGGAAAAATAGTTTTAATAGCTGGAGAAAATGCTTGCGAGGTATGCAATAAATATCAGGCCGATGGTGTGTTGATTGATTTGAGTAAAAGTGAACATTGTGTCAAAGATGTCAATTTTGCTCGTAAGCAAATCGGTGATAAAGTGTTGGGAATTATTTCTCGTAATCGTCGTCATGAGTCGATGTTAATCAGCGAATGTGAGCCTGATTTCGTTGTTTTTAAGGCTTGGAACCAAGGGCTGGAACAAGTAAAAGAATTAGTTTCTTGGTATAATGAAATGTTTTTAATTCAATCGGCAGTTATTCTGCAAGAACCAATAGAAAAAATAAATGATTTTGACTGTGATATTATCATCGGAAGCACAATAGATTATAAAAAGTTTAAAGATCAATAAAATAATTTGTGTATAACTTAAATACCAGCCATAAATTAAATGAAAATTAAGAGTATATAATTTATCTTAAAAGAAATAGTTTAAGAGCCTTCGTATATTGTTGCAAAAGCGATAAAAATATGGTATTATAAATATATAGAAGGATTCTAGATATATAAGGTGAGGTGTCTTATGAGTGGTAGAATATCATTAAGTGCAGCGACACGTTCTAACTTGTTGAGTCTTCAACAAACTAGTAAAGATATGAATAGAACGCAAGAAGTTTTATCCAGTAACCAAAAAGTTAATTCAGCTATAGATAATCCAAGTAGTTATTATACGGCACGTAGTTTAGATAATCGTGCACAAGATTTGGAGTCTTTGCTTGATAGTATGGGACAGAAAATCCAATCCATCAGTGCTGCTTTAGAGGGAATTGAAGCTGCAACACGATATATAGAACTTATGAGCTCTGTCGCAACCCAAGCTTTAGATGAAAATGAATTAAGCACTTATGTCAGTAAAATTGTACCGGAAGCATACGATGGTAAAAGTAATACAGATGCAATTATTGAAGAAATAGGGGATGGAGCCTTAGCCGCTAAGGCAAGTGATGAATTTTATGTTGTTTCTGAAGATGAAGATTGGTACTTACCTTCAATGGGTGAATTAATGGAACTCTATGGAGTTGATATTGCTAATATGGAACAAGGAATAGGTGGTAGCGGTAAAACAGGAACAAATATAGGAAAAATAAATACAACTTTACAAGATTTGCAATCTTTAGGGTTAGCGACAAAGTTAGCAGGATATTATTGGTCATCCACAGAAGCAGATGAAGATGAAGTTTGGCGCATGAATATGGCAAGTTCTGCTGATCGTAATATAATCGAAAAAAACATAGCGGATGGAACGCATGTTCGTGCATTTCGATTAATAGAAAATATATATAATCCAGCGAAAAGCACAGCAACAGCTCCTGTAATTGGGGATATTGTATATTCAGACTTAAGTTGGACAGATACAGATCATTATGACGAAAACAAAACCGTGATAGGTGTTATCACTCACGTCTCAGATGATGGACGAGATGTGACAATAGTGAATCTTAAAGATCTGAAATTTAGTACTGGAGGTGCTTTTGATGCAAGTCATCCTTATACAAATGACACCGATAGTGTTACATGGAGCACACCAATTGCTAGTCATGTAAATATTGAAGGATTAGAAAATTATGATTCAGATGCTTGGAAAACAACATTACAAGAAATTGAAACAGAAGGAACACGTTACACAATGCCTGATAAAGCAGAAAGTATTTATCAGACACAGTTTAATGACCTTTTAGCGCAATATGATGCACTTATTGAAGATAGTGGCTATCAAGGTATCAATTTGCTGGCAGGGGACAAGTTAGAAGTTACCTTTAACGAAGCAGGTGATCACAAATTAACCATTCAAGGAAAAGATATCAGTTCATCAGTTATTGGCTTAAATAAGGCAAATTGGGAAAGTCTGGAAGATATTCAGGTATCCATTAAAGAATTGCAGTCTGTAGTATCTGAGCTACGCGCTTTTTCAAGCGATCTGGGGAATAATAACTCTATTATTCAAATTCGCCAAGGCTTTACCCAAAATTTAATCAATGTTTTAGAAGAAGGTGCCGATAAATTAACGCTTGCCGATATGAATGAAGCTTCAGCCAGCTATTTAGCTCTTCAAACAAGACAACAACTTGCAATTAATGCTCTTTCTCTGGCTAATCAATCAGAACAAGGTGTATTAAAATTGTTCTGAGGAAAATATTTTATTTAAATTAAATTCACGATTTTTGTTGCGAAAATAAAAAGTTTGGAGTACATTCGCTTCAAACTTTTTAAGTTATTCAGATCAATAATAATCATTTTTAACATTGTGAATATGGAGACAATTAATGAAACAATTAGCAGGATCAATCAGAATTGGTTGGGTTATTGAATACAAAAATAAACCATGGACAATTACTAAAGCTCAGCATATTAAACCAGGAAAAGGCGGAGCCTTTATGCAAGTTGAAATGAAATCCGTTGAAGAAGGAACCAAAACTAACGAACGTTTCAGAACAGAAGATTCAGTTGAAAAATTAATGGTTGAAGAGAAAGATTGCCAATTCTTATTCGAAGATTCGACAGGATTAACTTTTATGGATTCGGAAACATTTGATCAATTTAATATGCCTTCTGATATTTTAGGTGACAGCCGTCCATTTATGACAGATGGAATGGCTGTTATTATCAGCTTTATTGATGGTAAGCCGATTTCTGTTGAGCTTCCTTTACAAGTTATTTGTGAAGTTGTTGAGACTGAGCCTGTTATTAAAGGTCAAACAGTTTCTTCTTCATACAAGCCGGCTGTCTTAGATAATGGCGTTCGCACAACGGTTCCACCGTTTATTGGTGTTGGTGATAAAATTGTTGTTGGAACAGCTGAAGCAAACTACGTTGAAAGAGCAAAATAATGGTCGCTTATCTTTCACCACAAGTATCTTTGCTGATAAATGCCGTCAAAAAAGCATCATCCAGCATGGATCGAGATTTTAATGAAATAGAGCAATTACAATCTTCTGTTAAAGGCTATAAAGAATTTGTGATGGGAACATACGGGAAAGTCACAAAGATTCTTCAAACCGAACTCGGAAAAATACATCCGGATTACCCTATTGTTGCCGAATTTTCTAAATTACCGGCGAAGGGAAATTGCTGGTTAGTTAATCCAATTGATGGTTTAATTAACTTTGCCCATGGTATTCCACAATTTGCGATTTCCGTAGCCGCTTATGAAGAACATAAAATAACACAAGCAGTTATTTATAATCCTGCACTGGATAATCTTTATTTTGCTGAAAAGGGAAAAGGCGCTTTTAAGGAAGGTTACCGTAATCATGAAAGGCTACGTGTTTCTGCTCGTAAAGATTTGTCTGAAGCATTAATCGGAACATTAGTCAGTTATGATAAAAGTAGTTCAGAATATGATGCGGTTCAGAAAAAAATTATTACCGCAACAGATAATATTCGTGTTTCTGGATCTTGTGCTTTAGATTTAGCTTTTGTTGCTTCTGGAAAATTAGACGCTCACATTAGTCTGAAAAACAGTTTAGCAGATTATGCTGCAGGCCTTTTATTGGTTAAAGAAGCCGGCGGATATATTTATGACATAAATCAGAAAGATATTCGTTCTGAAAATCTCGATTTAGTGATGAGTAGTGGTAATTTGGTTGTAACGAATGCTGAATTAGGTAAAAAAATTTGCGAATTATTTAAATGATTTTTATGAAGGAAAAAGAGATGAGTAAAAAAATATTACTGGCCTCTGTTTTGAGTATAATATTAGTTGGAAATGTTCAAGCCTCAGATGATGTTTATGTTGATTTATCTGTTTTGGATACAATAACGCAAGATAGTACAGGTCTTATTTCTTCTCAACCTCTTTTTCCTACCATAAAACCAACAATACAACCCCAAAAAAAGCAAAATATAACACCTAAGCGTAAAGTAACCAAAAACTTAAAAAAGCCAGAACCGGTTAAACCTAAGGCAAAAATCAATACAGAAAAGAAATCAATTGCTATTTTGCCGGAAACATCTGAAGCCAAGGAAATCGCGCCAATTCAGATGCAAGAAAATAAGCAAAATATTTCGAGTATAGAAACAAAAAAATACGAAACGAATTCCTCTAATACAATCACCAAAGAAGTTAATGATAATGGCAAAGATGTTACAATTATTGTTCCAAATATAGCTGTAGATAAGAATATAGAAAATACAAATAAAGAAGTTGAAAAAATAGAAAAACCATTACAAGAAAATGTAATAAAAACTGAAAACATATCCGAAGCGGAAAAAGAACAAGAGGAAAAGCCTCAAGAACAGCAAAATTTATCAGCAGCAATATCAGATCGAAAAACAATGGATCAATCATCGGCTGTAAAATTAAGAGAAGTTTATGCTGTTTCGTTCAATCAGGATATGACAGAACTTTCGGATGATGCCTTAAAAACATTAGATGTAATCATTCAATCTTTTGATAAAAATAGTAAGAAAAAAATATCAATTAAAGCTTATAATTATGAAGATGGGCAAGATTCATTCCGTAAAAAACGAATCAGCCTCAATAGAGCGACAGAAGTTCGTTCGTACTTCTTAAACCATGGTTTTAAGAATTTTAGCATAAAGATTATCAATACAACAACCGATAATGAGTACAAAAATACTGTCGAAATAGAACAAATTGATTAAAAATTTAAAAAAATTTAAATTAATGCTTGCGTTCTACAGAAGTCTAATGTATAACAGCACTAAATTTATGTCAGTTTAATATAAATGTGGAGAAAAAGAATGAAAAAAGATATTCATCCGGATTATCACGAGATTACCTATGTGATGACAGATGGGACAGAGTTGAAAACCAGATCAACATGGGGCAAAGCAGGCGATAGAATGACTCTTGAAATTGATCCTAAGTCTCACCCAGCGTGGACAGGTATTCATCGTATGGTTGATACCGGTGGTCAAGTTTCTAAGTTTAATAATAAATATGCTGCATTTGGTCTCAAAAAAGATACCAGTGTAAGTAAATAAATTTGATTTAGCATTTTATTAACCTGCATAGAGTACAATCTATGCAGGTTTTTATTTTATCATTAGGTTGAAAATGGTTCAAATTACAAGATATGAGGTTTATTCTGATCAAGGTGATGGCTGGAAGTTGGTTGAGCAATTTTCCGGTGAAGAGCGCCAAGAAGCTTCATTTTGCGCCAAAGAAATAGAAAACAACGGCTATGCTGTCAAAATAATTCGCGAAGTTTATGAGATAACTGACGGATCATTTCAAGAGTCAGTAGAGTATGTCGGTGGATTGAAGAAAAAAGCAAAGCCTAAAGTTGTTTCTGTTGAAGATGTAGTTTTTAATGACTTAAATGGCGAATATAATGTAGAAGCAACACCTTTGAAAATGCTTGCAGAAAATCAAGTGGCTAAAGCAGTTCTTAAATTACTTTTAATCGTTGTATTCAGTTTGATTTTAGCGAATATTTTGACGAGCTTATCTGTTCCTATAGTTGAGTTTATGGTTCCCGATGAAAAGCGTAAGAGTGTTTTATTTATAGGCTTTTTTACTATTTTTATTGCTATTTCAGGACCGTTACTATTTTATAAAATTCCTTGGAATGTTTTTTATAGCATACGTAAGGACGATAAAGACGTTATTAATGAAAAAGTTATTTTCCGTCGTGCAACAAATCTAATGGGGAATTATAATCTTAATGACGATGGAAAAGAAGTTATTGTCCCTGTATTTCCAGAAGCCCCATTAGAATATAAAGAATATATTATCGATTATTTGACACAAATACTCAATAATATGAGTCCGGAGATAAATCTGAAAGATAGTTTTAATCGATTAGGAGTGAAACTTATTGTTTATGGAGGATGCTTAGAATTAGCAAAATATGGACATTTGGTATGGGCGGAAGCCAATACTCTTCTTTATGAAGCTATCAAAATTCTTGATGGGGAACAAGTAGATTTACAAGCATTTTATGACGCTAAAAGAACATATCAGGATAATAAGACAGCTGTTTTTTTAACCGGAGTCGGCTCATATTTAATGGCTCAAATTATTCAAGATATTCCGATGGATGACAATGTCCTTAGAATGACGTTAGAAAAATGGATTACAACCAAAAACAGTCAACAGGATGAAGAAAAAACACCTCAAGTAGAGGAAAATATAGGATTTAAATTTGATTGTTTAGTTAATACAAAACTAAATATCAACATTTTTGAAGATGAAAAAGATATTAGTCCTGATGAACAGAAAAAAGTTAATAAAGAAATTAGAGAAACAATAATAAAATTGGTTAAAGATAACCAAGGGGATAATGCAATAGAAGAACAAAATATTATCTCAGTACGATTTTCAAGTTTAAGGCGGGCACTTGCCTATATCACATCTTTTTTCTCCGTATTAGAAGAATATAAAGAAAAACACTCAGAATACAATTTAATATTAGATGCAAAAGTAGCCCTATTAAATGTAGAAGAAAATATACCTTTATTTCCTTATTTGTCTGATATTTTTGAATATGTATATAATTCAGAGATCGTTGTGACGGGAGTGATAAAAGATGAACTTTTAGAAAGCCCCTATGGTTTTGAATATTTAGGAGACAAGAAGCTCTCAAAAAGCGAGATAACCATACCTCTATATAAGATGACTTTTTAGGGAATAAGGTTAAAAAATAAAAAAAAAACTTGTATATTGTCATAATAAAATTTATCCTACGCATATAATAAATATAAAAGAAAGGATAATACAATGACAGCACCATTAATGCCCAAAGCAACAGCTGTATGGTTGGTTGAAAATACAACACTGACTTTCAAGCAAATCGCTGATTTTTGTGAGCTACATGAGCTAGAAATTCAGGCTATTGCTGATGGAGATGTTTCTTTCAATATTATAGGATTAAGTCCTATTGATAATAATCAATTAACAATAGAAGAAATTAAACGTTGCGAAGCCGATAATACGGCGAAGCTTGTTGCTAATCAATTAGAAAGGAATGTAAAATTAAGAAACGTTAAAGCTAAGAAAATGCTTTCTCCAACACAACGCAGTGATAAGCCAAGTGCTATTTTATGGATTTTGAAAAATTGTCCGGAAATCATTGATGCTCAGATATGCAAGTTAGTTGGAACAACAAAACCAACTATAGAGTCTATTCGTAAAGGAACACATCGCGATATGGCAAATATTCGCCCAAAGAATCCGGTTGCTGTTGGTTTGTGCTCGGAAAAAGATTTGGATAAAGCTCTAACGTTATGTCGCACAAGAGCAGAAAATGCTGCTAAAAAAGCTGATAAAAAGACAAGTAAAAAGAAAACAGCAAAGAAAAAAGTAACAAAAGCTAAGAAGGTTACCACCAAGAAAGCTGCAACCAAGAAAGCTCCGGCTAAGAAAGCTGCAACCAAGAAAGCTCCGGCTAAGAAAGCTACAACCAAGAAAGCCCCGGCTAAGAAAGCTACAACCAAGAAAGCCCCGGCTAAGAAAGCTACAACCAAGAAAGCCCCGGCTAAGAAAGCCGCAACCAAGAAAGCTCCGGCTAAGAAAGCTGCAATCAAGAAAGCTCCGGCTAAGAAAGCTGCAATCAAGAAAGCTCCGGCTAAGAAAAGTGCTAAAAAATAAGCTTTTGAATAAACGAAAAAAAAGCCGGATATTTATCCGGCTTTCTTTCGTTTGAAATATAATTAGAATAATTTCAAAACAGACTGAGAAGCCTGAGAAGCTAAACTCAAAGAGTTAATAGCCAATTGCTGACGTGTTTGGAGAGCTAACATGTTAGCTGACTCTTCGTTCATATCAGCTAAGGTCAACTTATCAGCACCTTCTTCCAACACGTTAATTAAGTTAGTGGTGAAGTCTTCACGAGTCTGAACGATTGAGTAATTGTTACCAAAAGCAGATGCATATTCACGTAACTTATCAATAGCTTTAGTTGCATCATCAATAGCATCTTTGATCTTTGTATTTTGAGCTGTTATTTCAGCTGCTGTTGGACCAGCTACAGCATCAGCAACTTTTCCCCAATCTGCACCCTCTCTGATGTTCAAACCACCTGATGCAGTTGTAGCATCAACACCGGTAATATCGAGCTTATTTGTACGACCTTCGTTGAAAACAACACTTAAACTACCACCTTTCAATAAGTTAATGCCTTTATAGCCAGAATCAGCTGCTAAGGCATCAATTTGACCTCTAATAGCATTAAATTGAGCCATGTAGCTGGCACGAGAAGTGGTATCGGTTGTATCTAAAGCAGAAGTAGCGACAGCTTTAGCTTGTTCAACGAAATTTGTAATAGCTTCAATACCTTCGTTGGCTGCTTTAATAGTAGAAACAGCTTGTCCCATGTTGTCTAATAAGCCGCTTAAGTCATTAGCACGGTTGGTTAATGATTGAGCAGTATAGAAAGCACTAGGATTATCAACTGCAGAGTTAACTTTTTTACCAGAAGACAAACGTTCTTGTGTCTGGTTCATTAAACTTGCTGTTTGTTGAAGGGATAATAAGTTAGAGCGCATACTTGCGGTTAAAGATATACTAGACATTGTTTTTCTCCTAAATTCTGTGGACGTTAAGTATCAACATGCTGTTAATACATTTTTAACTATATCATAAAAACAACACCCATACAATACCCAAAATACGAGTCGCAAGCATTTACGAACATACTTCTAAAAAAAATTAATAAATTACAGTTGGTTAAAAAGATTGCCGAAAAGTTCATCTTCTTTTTGAACTAAAGAAGCGGCATTCTTAATAGCACCATAAAAATCCCCTCTTAAAATCGATTCGCTAATAGGGTCTATTAGGGGTTTAAGACTTGGAGCAGCTTTTTGTAAATCACGAACATATTCGATATAAAAATCATTAAGTTTGGATGAATCTTTGGCTAAATACATTTGTTGCACGATAAAATAAACGCGTTTACTTGGTGTGTTAGCCTCACTTTCACGTAAAATAAATTTTTCGCGTAGAATGGGGACATTACCTTCAATATAAAAACGAATACGCTCGTCATCATTAGTAATTAAAGCATCTCCAATGATAATACTTTCACGTGGTTTAAGCTCGATTTTCAAAGGCATAAGATGTCTCCTTCCTAAAATTATAATATTTATATATAAAACTTTTATTTTTTTTTGCAAATCTTTATTTTCTCTTGTATATATTATTTAAATAACAAGGAAAAAAATATGTGGTATGTTCCTGAAAAATTTAATACCAAAGAAAAGGCCGCTTGCTTAAAGGCATTGGTGTATGTTTTAAGTATAAATAAATCTGTGGCAGCGCGTAAAGCAAAAAAAGATTATATGTTGTTGCAAATGAAAGCAATGGGACTGTCCGAAGATAAATATGATGAAAGCCAGCCAGTCTGTAGTAGTGATGCCTTAATCAAAACATTGCGAAATATAGATAGTTTGCGTAATCAACGGTATATTATTCGTGAAATGATTATGCTTGCAGTTTCCGGGCATGATATTGCTGATGATGAAATTCGCAATATATATCAAATAGCTGAAAGAGTTGGTATTAGCAGTGAAAAAGTAGGAGATTTCTTTATCTGGGCGGCTAAAGGAATTGAATGGCAATTAGAAGGCATTCAATTAATAGAAGAAGATTTATAGTTATGAACTATGTAGAGCCACCAATAATGACCGTTAAAGGAGCTAAATTAGCTTTTGGAACGAATCAATTATTTACCAACGTTGAATTCAGTATTAATAAAGGAGATAAAATCTCTTTAGTCGGACGCAATGGATGCGGTAAATCTACATTGTTAAAAGTTATCTCCGGAATATTGGAGCCAGATGAAGGGGAAATTTTTCTCCAACCTCACACAAAAGTTTCTTATATGCCTCAGGAGCCTGATTTTATTGGCTACAAAACACTGCGAGAAGTAGTCCTTTCAGGTTTACCGAAAACAAACGAAAATTTAGAATATAAAGCAGATATCTTAATTCAAACACTAGAAATAAGGGAGACACAATCGCCACAGGAATCTTCTGGGGGCGAACGCAAAAAAGCAGCCTTGGCCAAAGCATTAATTGGTGAGCCGGACATTTTACTCCTTGATGAGCCGACCAATCATTTAGATATGCCGACGATTGAAAAACTTGAGCAAATTATTCATGAATTTAAGGGTGCTGTTATCTTAATCAGCCATGATCGAATGTTTTTAAGCAATACTTCCCAAACAACATTTTGGTTAGACAGAGGGATTTTACGCTATAATAATAAAGGATTTAAATTTTTTGAAGAATGGCAAGAGCAAGTTATTAATCAGGAAATTATAGAACAAAAATACCTGAATAAAAAACTGGAAGAAGAGACAGAGTGGTTGCATAAAGGTGTCACAGCAAGACGTCGCCGAAATATGGGGAGATTACGCCGTCTTCAACAACTCAGACAAGAACGTAAAGAACAACTCAAACGAGTTGGTTCAATAAATATTGAAGTAGAAGAAGCTGAATTACGTTCTAAAATGGTAATAGAGGCAAAACACATAAACAAAACATATGGGGAAAGATGTATTGTCCAAGATTTTTCAAGTCGAATCATAAAAGGCAATAAAATAGGAATTGTAGGACCTAATGGCGCCGGAAAAACGACACTTCTGAAATTATTAACAAAAAAATTAGAACCGGATAGTGGTTTTGTACGAATAGGGAAAAATTTAGAGGAAGCTTATTTTGACCAAAACCGGGATACTTTAGATCCTAAAAAAACACTATGGCAAACATTATGTGATAAAGGAGATCATATTTTTGTACGCGGTAAATATCGCCATGTCGTAGCTTATCTAAAAGATTTTCTTTTCAAACCAGATCAAGCAAAAATGCCAGTAGCAGCCTTATCCGGTGGAGAGAAAAATAGATTGATGCTTGCTGTAGCGTTGGCTCAAAAATCAAATTTTTTAGTTTTAGATGAACCAACCAATGATTTGGATATGGATACATTGGATTTACTTCAGGAAGTTTTATCGGATTATGAAGGAACAATTATTATTGTCAGCCATGATAGAGATTTTTTAGATAGGGTTGTAACATCAATTATTTATATGCCTGGCGATGGAAGTGCAACAGAATATGCCGGCAGTTACAGTGAACTACTATTAAAAATACAAAATAAAAAACCTATCGAAAAAGAACATAAAAAAGAAAATAATAAACAAAACAAAATAGAACAATATTCTAAAAAATCAGCTAAATTAAGCTATAACCAACAGCGATTACTTGAAGTTTTACCGCAACAATTAGAAAATTTAGAAAAACAATTGAAAGATATAAAGGAACAACTAAACGATTCTGATTTATATACGAACAACCCTGATAAATTTAATGAATTAACAGAAAGTTATGAAAAAATAACAAAAGAAATCGAAAAGAATGAAAACCAATGGCTAGAAATTCAAATGATTAAAGAAGAATTAGAAGGAACAATCTAATGCCAATATTGAGAAAATTTTTTGAAGGATAGTAGTCTGCGTAATGTCTTAAATCGATAAGCAATTCGATCAAGTAATGTCTTTTTCTTTGTGTTACAAATAAAAGTTCTGAATTTTTTGCTAAGTTGAAAAAAAGCTCTTTTCCTCCTTAAAGCAGGCAAAGGTTCATTATAATAAGCATGAGCATAACGGTGTTCTTCATTATTTGCAGAAGTTGTTTTTTGAATACCTAACCAAGAATGTTGAAGTAAAAAGGCTTTACCAGCATGGTAATAATGCCCTTGATAATTAATAAGTAAACCACATGTATAAGCTGCAAAATGACATGGTTTTGTAAATAATTTAAGATTTTTATCTGTGATACTAATATTATGATGTTTTAAGAATGAAGATAAAGCATATCTTGTACGGTTAAGTTCTTGCGGACTTTGAAAATCAAAACCATTATTAGCCCATACATATCCTCCACAAGTTTGAATATTTTGCTTTGTTAATTCAGAAGAAGCATAAATACGCATAAAAGATGCATTCTTTGGTTTATTATATTTATCATAAGCTTGCAAAAAATTAAAATTATTATCACTAAGGATATGCGCAATTTTCATTTTTTGAGGATAAGCATCAGATGAAGAACGATGAACAGAGCAAATATCTATAACTAAATTATCATCATTTTGAAAGTGAAATTTTTGCTCTATAATAGCACGATGGGATCCATCAAAGACTTCTGCTTGAATTTGAAAATAAGCATCTTGTTTCCAAGTTTCAGGGAAAACTTTTGCTGAAAGATATTTCGTTTTTAATCCTTGTGGCTTAAAATCAAAAGGCCATTTTTTTATGGCTTGAGAGGGAAGATTGGCAAAAAAATCATCAATAGCCTCTGGAGTGCTAAAATTAGAATGAACATCGATAACACTGTGTTCAAAAATAAAATCACTGATTTTTCTGGGCATTATAAATCTTCCACTAAAGGTACTAAATATGATAAAAGTTTTCTGACATTTCTTTCTTCCATAATAGAAATTCCTTTTTGACGAATTTCTCTTTTGATATAATACCTGATATCTCGAGCCTCTTTAATTAAATTTGAGGCCTTAACGGAATTATTTAAAGATGGATCATTAAAATGTCCGGTTGTCTTTACAATATGCTGAGCTTCCTCTTCAAGTTCATCAGCTTTGCTAAGTTGTTCCTCTTGTTTTTGAATGCAAGAAACAATAAGCTTAATTCTGTTCTCTACATAAAAAAAACGCTTAGGTCGCCAGTTTCGAACTAAGAACCATTCATGGATATCTTTATCCAGTTTATTTTCAAAATCAGAACTTTTAATCAAGTCTTGACTGATGGTAATATGCTCAGATAGATATTGTTGCTTGGTTTGAATATATTGATTAATTTCTAAAGAAGAAATTTCTGTAGCAGTCACCTCAGGAACTTTCCTTTGCAACATTGTAATCGTATTTTCTCCCCAAAAACGAAATAGCAATGCTAAAGCAACCAGCAAAAAGACATAGCGCTTCTTAACTTCTAAATTTTTTACTTTAACCCAAAAAGGCGATGTTTGTTTTTGGCGTTTCATTAATCTTACCAGCGTAAATTAGAGATAACATAATCAGGAATGGCATCAAAATTAGAAGACAAATCTCGAGTTTTAGCAACATCAGGAATATAACCTTCTCCTAAAAAGTTAACATGTATTCCTTTCGAAATAAGCATGCTGTCAACTCCCAAAAGCTTAGCGCCCTTAATATCAGTTGACAAACTATCTCCAATAATCAGAATTTTCTCTTTTTTAATATTAGAAAGACCATCAATAGCATAAGCAAAAATTTTTGCATCAGGTTTACCATTGGTAATAATCTTCCCACCTAAAATAGCATATTGTTCAGCAATGGCACCGGCACCGAGCGTTATGGCGCCATGGTTATATGTGGAAGTATCATTCCCGACACAAACCAAAGGCATATTCAAACTGGCACCGTGCTCAAGAATAGGAATGTACTGTTCAATAGTATCATTATTATTTAGTGTATTTTCAACATATATAAAGTCAGCATCAGCCAGAGAATCTACTTTTGTATAATCACTTAAGCCACTAAACACGCCTTGATAAGAAGAATCACCTAAGCGATAATATTTAGAGCCAATATGAGCAAATTCTTGGGAACGGGATTTTAGTTGATAATGCATGATTTCTCCTGCAGTGACAATGGCATCCAGAGCAGCAAGAGGAACATTATTCTCATGAAAAAAACGAATGACCGACTCAACGCGCTGAGCCGTATTAGAGACAACCACAGTGTGAATATTCTGTTTCTTAAAATTAATAAGTGTTGTTACAACATCAGGGTTAATTATTTTTCCATCGGTAATAACACCTCGTAAACCTAAAATAACAATAGAATACTTATCAATAATTTTTGAAGCATTAACAATAGGTTTAATCATTTTTATCATAATTTTTTGCACCATAAAAAAATATATTAAATTACCGAAACTTTATAATAAACCAAATTCAAATTCAATAATTATTTAGGCTATTAATTAAAAGAAAAGGACTCTAATAAAAAATTAGAAATTTCTCTAGATAATATTATTTAGCCTCTGATTGAGCAACATTTTCCGAAGATGGAGAAGTAGCATTAACTTCTTCTGTAGCATTAACTTCTTCTGTAGCATTAACTTCTTCTGTAGCATTAACTTCTTCTGTAGCATTAACTTCTTCTGAGGATATTTCTTCAGAAGAAACCTCTTCACTGGTATGCGTTTCAGCGGAAACATCTGTTGATTCTGAGGATACTTCAGTTCCTTCAGCGGATACCTCAGTCCCTTCAGGAGAAACCTCAGCATTTTCAGCTTGTGTGACTGATTCTTCTGAAGCATTAAGCTGCTCATCAGTATTAGCAGATTCATCAAAAGATATGCCTGAAGCAGGCTCTTGAGCAGGTTTATTAAAAATAGCATGCTTAACAAAATGTCCAATTTTAATCTTATGTTTAGCAACTTGACCGGCATTGAGTTCAAGAACAGCATATGCAGGGAAAGGAGCTGTGATTGATTCTTCAGAATAAGGCTTGGCGTATTGTTTAATCCAAAAAACAAAGCCTTCTTTAGTAAGAAACAACATATCTAAAGGAATTTTTGTATCCTTCATCCACATAGAAGTATTCTGAGTCATGAAAGGCGATAAATCAAAAATCATCCCCCCATTTTTAGGAAGGTAATCTCTGTTCATCAAACCTGTTTGAAGTTCTTCTAAGGAAGAAGCTGTTTCGACCTTATAAACGACCTTGTCATTATCTGTTTCAATAACCAGTTCAGAAGTATTTCTACTATCACAAGCACAAAATAACAAAGTAACTACAAAAATTTTCAAAAAAGTATTCATACTACCATCCTTATTGATTAATTTTTCTTGGAGTCCATTGAGATACAATAACAGGCCCATTTTGAGAAACAAGAACTTTTTTACGAAAAGAGTTTTGCGTTTCATTTTTTACAACCGGCTCATTAGAAGACAAGTTTTTAATGAGAGCATCCCATAAAACGACGGAATTTTGACCTTTTTGATAACACGAAGAATAAACAGGTAACTTGGTTACCAGTTGCTTACACTGTGCCAAAGACAAAGGACTTAACTCTTTCCATACCTGCTCTAAAAAAGCAGTCAATGAATCTTCTAAATGGATAGGAGGCATAAAAGGTATTCCTTGAGCAAAAATTCGCTTAAGTGTCGGTTCAAAAAAACCTTGTTCATCACATAAAAAGACACAAGGCATCAACATTGCATGGTGATGAGATGAAGCATATTTATTTTGTGCCACAAACAATAAATGTTGCAACTTGTCTGTTTCAAGATAAATGCCATCTTTTTCAGCTCGATTTAAGAACCAATAAGCAACATCAAGTGATGAACTCGTGCTTGGAATATTCATCTTTCCCTCTTTATATCCATAACCAAGGATACTATAAAATAATTTTATCATAAAAACAATGCTAAATCATTTTTTATATTAAAAATTTATTTTCTGCTTGTCATAATAGCTTTATTAAGCTATCAATATAAAAGTAAAAATTATTTTATAGGGATCGAAAAATGTCCAGAAACATCAAAGATAAAATAGTGTTATTATCATTTTTAACTTTTATATTAGCAGGATGCAAACATTATGCTGCTTTTCCAGATTTGGAGGAAGAAGGAACATTAGCTGCGGATAATCAGAATATTACTTATGATGATTCTAATAAAGAAAAAAATAAAAAGGTTCAATCTGTAAATAAACAACCCGCGCAACAAGAGAAAAGTTCTTCAATTCAAAATAATATTATAGAAGACAATACACTCAAGGAAAAAAAGAAAGAAATTGTTCATAAAGAACAAGCAAAAGATTTGACGATTCCTAATCCTGAGGTATCAGATATCATGGATAAAGAGGTAAGTTATGTTGTTCCCAGTAAAACAACACCGGTGGTTATAAATGATATAGACTTAAAAGAAATGGATGCTGAGGATAGTAAAGTAAAAGTTATTAAACCAATAATTAAAACCAAGACAATTTTGGCAACTAAAAAAACACAGAAAATCTTACCACCTAAAGCAACTTCCAAAGAGCCAACGGTCTTCTATTTGGCAGAAACAATCTATTTTAGTAATGGAGGATCAACTGTAGATAATCAGTATCTAAAAAAACTTAAAGAGATCGTCAAAGAAGCCAAAAAACGTAATGGTAAAATTATTGTTCAAGGTTTTGCTTCTAGCCGAACCAAAAATACAGATATAATCACTCATAAAAAAGCTAATTTAAAGGTATCAATTGCTCGTGCTGAAAATGTAGCAACATTGCTTGCTAAATATGGTATGCCAAAATCTCGAATCATAACGGAAGGCTTATCGGATAGCCGTCCTGCATATCAGGAAGTTATGCCTGAAGGAGAACGTTTAAACAGACGGGCAGAAGTATATATTAGCTATTAAAAGAGGTAAAATGTGGCCTTTTTAGATCCTGAAAAATCATTAAGCGGGTGCATTTGGAGAGCGATTCCTTATAATGAACAGCAAGCTTTAACAATAGCTCAAAGATATAATTTATCTTACTTTTTAGCGTCAATTATGGCAGAACGAGGAATAAATGCTGATAATGCTTCCTCTTTTTTAGACCCTAAAATTCAAATATTGATGCCTAATCCTTCTGTTATGAAAGATGTTGATAAAGCTGCATCCAAAATTGCAGAGGCGATAATGCAGCATCGATTAATAGGAATTATTGGAGACTATGATGTTGATGGCGCAACATCTTCTTCTGTTTTAAGACTGTTTTTAGAGAGTGTTGGCATCAAACCTCAAGTCCATATTCCGGAAAGAGAGGAAGGATACGGACCCAGCACAAAAGCTTTTGATGATTTTAGCAACCAAGGGATTGATTTTGTTATAACCACAGATTGTGGAACAACTGCATTTGATGTTTTTGATTATGCAAAATCTAAGGGATTTGATGTTATAGTTTTGGATCATCATGAAGCAGAAGTAAAATTGCCGAATGTTTATGCCCTTGTAAATCCCAAACGCTTAGATGAAAATGATGATTATCCATATCTTAAATACATGGCTGCAGTTGGTGTTGTATTTATGACCATTGTTGCTATTAACAGAGAATTACGTGCTCAAGGATTCTATAAAACTCACGAAGAGCCGCAGTTGTTAAAATGGCTTGATTTAGTTGCTTTAGGGACAGTTTGTGATGTTGTTCCTTTAGTAGGTTTAAATCGTGCTTTTGTAAAGCAAGGTTTAAAAGTAATGGCTCAAAGACAAAATATAGGGCTCAGAGCTCTTATCGATAAAGCCGGATTAACGGAAGTTCCTTCAGCATATCATTTAGGATATATTTTAGGACCAAGAATAAATGCTGGTGGGCGTGTAGGAGATGCCTCTTTAGGGAACAAATTATTATGCTGTCCTAATGAACAAGAGGCCTTAAAATTAGCTTCAGAATTAGATTCTTTTAATGTTCAGCGGAAAGATATAGAAAGTTTTGTGCTGGAAGAGGCTATTAATCAATTAGATGGTCAAACATCAGAATACCCGATGGCGTTTGTTTATGGAAAAAATTGGCACCAAGGAGTTGTCGGAATTGTTGCCGGAAAACTAAAAGAACGTTATAATTTACCAGCATTTGTGATGTCAATAGAAGAAGATGAAGTCAAGGGGTCAGCTCGTTCAATTCCTCAAATAGATTTAGGAACACTAATTATTGCAGCTAAAGAAAAAGGGATTATCACCAAAGGTGGTGGACATACTATGGCTGCAGGGTTTTCATTAAAGGAAGATAAGATAGAAGAATTTTATCAATTCGCCGGAGAATATATTAAAGAGCGCCTAGGAAATGAAGCTATTGTTCCTATATTGGAATATGATGGTATTTTGGATTTGTTGGGTGCAACACCAGAGCTGGCAGCACAACTGGAAGTTCTAGAACCTTATGGAGCAGGGAATAATGAGCCGAAAATTGTCATAAAAAACATCCGTTTTAAAAAGGCAAGTATTGTCGGGAGCGCACATGTCAAATGCTTTTTGAGCTCCGATAATGGCGGAAGCCTTAAGGCTATGGCATTTAGAGCGGCAGATAGTGATTTGGGTAAGGTAATTTTGGCTAGCTATAATGATGTTTTTGATGTTTTAGGAGTCTTACGAAGAGATAACTGGATGGGACGAAATTCTGTACAATTTATTATTGAAGATGCAAAGAGAGTAACACAATGAAAAAGATAATCAAAAGAGCTAAAAATATAAAAAAAATACGTTTAGAAAAAGAAAAAGAAGTTTTCATGAAGCTTGGTTCAAAAATTAAAGCTTACTTCTTTACGGGAATTTTAGTGACTGCGCCGGTTGGAATGACATTCTATCTGGCATACAAATTAATTATTTGGTTAGATAGATTAGTCAATCGTGTATTACCACCAGAATTTCGCCCTGATAATTATTTACCAGTAACAGTTCCTGGGCTGGGAATTATTGTTTTGACAGCTTTAATGATTGTTATAGGGATGTTTGCAACTGGATTCTTAGGTAAGTTCTTCTTAAGATTGGGAGAATGGATTCTTTATAAATTACCATTTATTTCGAGCGTTTATTCATTGATAAAACAAGTTTTTGCGACCTTTTTATCTAATAAAAACAGAGCGTTTAACAGAGTTGTGATGCTGGAGTATCCTCGAAAGGGCTTATGGATTTTAGGTCTTGTCGGAACAGAAACAGGTGGAGAAATGCAAGAAAAACTTCCCGAGCCGATGCTTAATGTTTTTATTCCGACAACACCTAATCCAACCTCAGGATTTTTAATCTTTGTGCCTAAATCTGAAGTGATAGAAGTTGATATGAGTGTTGAAGAAGCCATTAAATTTATTATTTCAGGTGGAATTGTTAATCCGGAAGAAAAGAAAAAATAAAATATAATCGAACTTATTATAGATGAGGATCTTATTTTAATAAACGTTGCTTTTCACGATTCCAATCTCGCTCTTTGATAGATTCCCTTTTATCATAGAGCTTCTTGCCTCGTCCCAAACCAATTTCAAGTTTGGCAAGCCCTTTATCATTAAAAAACAAGCGAATGGCGACTAAAGTTGATCCTTTTCGAGATAAATCCCCGATGATTTTAACAATTTCCTTGTGGGTTAACAAAAGCTTACGATCACGCTTTTCTGCATGACTCTGATATCCTTTATTAGCATATTCTGCAATAAACATATTGGAGATAAATAATTCACCGTTTTTCTCAACACCATATGCATCTGTAATATTAGCATGCCCCATGCGAAGGGACTTAACTTCTGTACCGGTCAGTTGTAAACCAGCAACATATTTATCTTCTATTTCATAATCAAAATGAGCACGCCGATTTTGTGCAACCAAACCATGCGAAATAAAATCCGCATGTTTAATTTTTTTTGCCATTAGGACTAACTCGCTTTTTTATTTGAATTTTTAACTAGAACTAATTTAGAATCAGTTTTCTCGGCTGTTGCACGCATGCAATGCCCATCAATATAAGCTCCTGGTTCAATAGCAATAGAGTTATGAGTTGCATCACCTATTAATTTTGCTGTTTTAGAAACAAAAAGGTTATCAACAATAGCTTTGCCCCGTAATGTGCCATATAATTGCATATCTTGAGTGGTTACACATCCAGCAACTAGTCCTTTAGTACCGATAACTAATTCAGAACAGGTAACATCACCTTCTACTTCACCATCAATTTGTAAAATACCATCACTAATCAAGTCGCCCTTAACTTTTGTATTAGAGCTGATTATCGTTGGTACAGGCATAGAATTGTCGTTTTTACTTAGTCTGCGAGCAATTTTCAAGATAAGCAAACGTTTCCATTTTTTCATAATATTTCTCCTTAAGATGCTTTAGCTTTGAGGAATGGCATCGGGTTTACACTAACACCTTGGTATAAAACTTCATAATGTAAATGAGGACCAGTTGAGCGACCTGTTGAGCCAACCTCGCCAATAACATCATTATACTTAACATTCTGCCCTTTTTTTACATATATTTTATGCAAATGGGCATATTTTGTTTCAAATCCATTGCCATGATTAATTGTAATCAAATTACCATAACCGTTTACAAATTCAGCCTTTGTCACTTTTCCAGGGGCTTTAACCTGAATCTTTGTCCCTGTTCGACTGGCTAAATCCATTCCTTTATGGTATGCTTTACTTCCCTTGAAAGGATCATTGCGTGTCCCATAATGAGAAGTAATCCAATAACTCCAAACCGGTTTACCAAGAGGTAATTTTTTAGCAACAGCTTTATAATATTCAAAATCATCAACATTTTTATATATTGCGGCGATTTTATCATTAAATCTTTTATCGTCAAGAGTTGATTTTGCAGGGATAAAAATTCCTCCCTTACTTTCTTTTCTGTTTGCAGACGGATTAAAATACAATCCATGCTTTTTCAAAGAAACATTAATATCATTAAAAGTAGAACGTAATTTATCAATTTCTTTAGAAGAAATAACGCGGACTTTTTCAAACACATCAAGTTGAGCATTTTTGATTTGATTGAGTGTTTCTTCCATTTTGCCAACTTGTTTTTTTAATTCATCACGCTCAGAAACTACGACATCTCGCTGAAGTTTAACTTCATTAATTTCTGCTTTTTTATCAAGTTCATGACCACTAACCAACTCTGTAGAGTCTGTAATCTGTTTGATTTTATCTTCTACAACAGTCGCTTTTTTCTTGTAGTCCTCAATTTCTTTGGAATTTCCTTTGCTGGAATTAAGAATTTTATCGACATTTTGGTGAAGAGCCATAAAATCAGAAACAAGATCTACATAGGCATCTTTAGCCATAGATAATTCTAAATCTTTACGATTAATAATTGAGCCGGAACGAGCATAAAAATGATAAGCATAAAAGCTCCAAGCCGCAATAAACAAGAAAAAAGTCAATAGAATAACCTGAGCTTTAGAGGAAATACATAAAACTCGAGCACGACCATTTGAACGAAAAATAATCTCTTTCGGTGAAAAGAAAGGCGTTTTCTCGCTATAAGAAGGATGTTTATTAATTTTAGGCTTTATCGGCTTTTTCTTCATATTCTCATCGACCATCGACTAAAGGACAGCCATCTGTTAACATAAACACAACACAAACATATAACAAAACATCAAAAAAATACAGTTTTTTTTTAGAGTTATTAAATGCGAGTACAATATAAAGAAAAATTTTTATTCGTCAATAATAATAAATTCATCTTCACGAACAAGACTTAAAATACTCTTAGCTTGCTCATCAAGTAAGTCTAAATCAAGGGACTCCGAAGACAAAAGATGAACCTTATTTTCTAACTTAATTTTTTCATTATGATACTTTGCAGCCACTTGTTTTGCATAAGTTATCTCTCTGGAAAGATTCATGTAGTGCAAAAAACCGCGATCACCATTAATTGTATAAAACCCAAAATAAATACAGACAAAAACAAGAGCTATCTGCCACATCAAATTTTTAAATTTAATTGGTAAATTTAAAAAGAAATTCATCTATATTTAACCTTAAAAATAAACAATGTCATATAACTAATATAGCAACATACTAAAGTTAAGATTTGGTTACATCGATAAATAAAAGCCTATTTATTTTGACAAGAAATGAAAAAGATGATATACGAAGCCAATAAAATAAAGAGGAAAATATGATAGAGAAAACAAAATATGATTTTATTGTTCCAATAGGGTGGGGATGCTTGAATGCACACAATCTAAGAGTCAATAAATTACAAAGAGAGTCTCTACCATTTGATTGGATTTGGATTCCTGATATTCCGATGGCAACAAACTTTCTTAAAACGCAATTTAGAGACTTTATGAAAAAAGAAAATCTCCTCTTTCTGCGCCATCATGGTGATGCAGATATTTATCGTGACACCTTAACAAAGACGGAATTATGGCATGACTTCATGATTGGGGAAGATTTTAACCAAGCATATGAAAAAAATTACCAAAAATACCAGCGCCGAATAAAAAGATTATTTTATCATATTGATCATTCACAAAAGATTTTATTTGTTAGATTTATGAGATTTTTTCCGCATCAGGAAAAAACGGAAGAAGAATTTATGTTTGAGCATACACCAAATGCTCCAGAACAAACAATCAAAGAATTTGCCGAGTTGCAGAGCTTGTTCCCAGATAAAGAAGTCAATATGTTATTATTTTATACATGGAAAGAGCCGCATGAATTTAAAGAGTATGATCTCTGTCCGCAAATTCATGTTTGTGAGATGTATAATGATGAAGAAACATATGGTTGGAAAGGAGATGAACAGGCAATAGCTAAAGTTCTGCAAAAATATGATTTAAGCTTAAAAGCTAAATGTAGATATGGAATAAACACGTTAATATTTAAGACACGCAAGTTTTTATTACGGATAGCGGCAATGTGCGGAAGCCGCTTGAGTAAAAAACAGTTGAAAAAAAGAGATTAAAGGAGAAAACAATGTGGATTGTATGGGTTGTGATTATTGTTCTGTCAATAACGCTATTTACTCAATATAAAAAGAAACAAAAACTCGAAAGTTTAGCAGAATTATTTAAAATTCAAAATTATCCGCATCAGAAAACGCCTCAAATTGATGAAATTAATATCGGATATATATATGGAATGGCACGGAGTCTATCT
This sequence comes from Isotricha sp. YL-2021b, assembly GCA_023805745.1. Lineage (NCBI taxonomy): Eukaryota > Ciliophora > Litostomatea > Vestibuliferida > Isotrichidae > Isotricha > Isotricha sp. YL-2021b. The sequence continues at coordinate 153,527 of JAJJKW010001458.1, forward strand.
TCTAATGTTTCCAAAAGTAAACGAGATTTTTTAGAATTAGCCGGCTTAATTTATGGTGTAAGCAAAGCTAATCAGGCAATGTTGGCGTTATTAGAGTACAGTACTCAAGAAGATAGTAAGAAAAAAACATTTGTTAAATCAGCAAATACAGCGATGGAAGATGTTAATAATATGTCGGCTCTTTTATCTTCACACGACCCGCTGAGCAAAGGGTCTCAGACCAAAATGCCGGACGGACTAAGCCGCTTATACAAAGAACAAAAGAAAAAATCATAAAGGATTAATCCAGATGAAACGTGAAAATTTTAGCCGATGGGGATTTATTTTGGCGGCAGCCGGTTCTGCAGTCGGTTTGGGTAATGTATGGCGCTTTCCATATTTATGCGGTCAATATGGCGGATTGAGCTTTATTTTAATGTATTTATTTGTTCTATTGGTTATCTGTAATCCGCTAATGGTTGCTGAAACCGCGATTGGAAGAACCGCTAAAAGCAACTTTGTGGATGCCTACAAAATAATCAGCAAGAGAATAGGTTCGAAGCATACTTGGTGTTGGACTTTTTTTGGCGGATGGGGTGCATTTGTCGGCATTACAATGATTATTTCTTTTTATTTTCTGGTTGCCGGTTGGGTGTTATATTATTTCTTTGAAGCTGTCAGTGGTAAATTAATGTTAATTGCTCAAGATGATTTATCCGGTGAATTTGAACGCTTGACGCAAGATTTTTCTGCTCAATACAGTTGCGGTTTAATCTTTTTAATAACCACAGCCTTTATTGTTTTAGCGGGAGTAAAACAAGGGATAGAAAAAACAAGTTTATACTTAATGCCGGTTTTATTCTTGATGTTTATCATTTTAAGTATTCGAGCTATTTCTTTAGACGGGGCAGAGAAGGGGGTTCATTTCTTATTGCACCTTGAGCCGAAATATTTAGGGTTTACCGAAAATGGGTTTGAATGGCGAATTCTATTTGAGACACTGACGGCAGCACTCGGACAAGCGTTTATTTCCCTATCTTTAGGCTTTGGTGTTTTACTGGTATATGGCTCATATTTTTCTCCAAAAGAAAATTTATTTAAGGCGATTCATCAGATTGAAGTTTTTGATACATTAGCCGCTATTTTGAGTGCGGTCATTATTATTCCAGCCATTTTTGCGGCAGGAATGTCTGCTAATTCAGGCCCAGGATTAACTTTTATCAGTTTGCCTCTGGTCTTTCAAAAATTAACCGGTGGCTGGTTCTGGTCGATTTGTTTTTATTTATTATTACTACTTGCAACAGTGACATCCACCATTTCTGTTTTTGAAGCGCTGACTAACTTATTTATAGATAAACTGAAATTAAGCAGATTTCATGCAGTATTACTCGTTCTTTTGATATCAGGAACAGGATTTACAGCAGTGACATCATCATTCAGTGGTGTCTGGGATGTTAAAGTTGCAGGACGAGATATTTTCACTTTATTTGATTGGTTATCATCAACTTATATGGCAGCGATAGTTTCTTTGACAACAGCTCTGTTTGTCGGTTATAAAGCGATGAAACCGATTATACATAATCTTCGACATAGCGCAGTAGTGACAGGTGCTTTTACACGTTATTTCTTGGTAACATTACGCATCTTTGCGCCATTAGGTTTGGGCTTGCTTCTGTTTTTAGCAATATGGAAATAGAATTAAAGCCGCGCACAAGGCAGCGGCTTTTAATACAGAAAGGAGTGGTGCCTCCTGAGGACTACGAACGCGCGCAAGCATTGCGTAGTGTGAGTAAGTGGAACAGTCGACAACGAGTAAAGAAGGCTTTTCGAGTTGTCAGTTCGGTGACTTGAACAGGTCTGACCCACGCTAAAAAAATATTTTCATAGCAACGCAAAAGCCGCGCACAAGGCAGCGGCTTTTAATACAGAAAGGCGTGGTGCCACTTGGGTGACTTGAACACCCGACCCACGCATTACGAATGCGTTGCTCTACCAACTGAGCTAAAGTGGCAACGGCTTACTTTGTACCATAAAAATATTAATTTGCAAGCCTAATTTATGAACGCATGTACAAGTCTAGTCCTTTGCTTGATGAACAACAACCTGCTGGAATGGAATTTCAATTCCTTCTTCTTCAAAGCGCTTATAAATCTCAAATCTTAAATCACTTGGAATAGTCCAACCGGTCCATAAATTATCCGTGTAGCAACGTAAATCAAAATCAAGACTGCTGGCTCCGAAGTCCTTAAAAATAACATATGGCGCCGGATTTTTCAAAACATGCTTATGCTTCGCAGCAACTTCTAATAAAATCTGCTTAACTTTTTCGACATCTGAACCATAAGCAACACCAATGCTTAAAGATTGGCGAGATTTATTATTATCATGTGTCAAATTGGTGACGGCACTTGAAATTAATGTCGCATTAGGAACAATAATACTTGATTGTTTAAATGTTTCGATTTCAGTTGAACGAATATTGATTTGCTTAATTTTACCTTCTTCACCATTAAAGACGACCCAGTCACCGACTTTGAACGGACGCTCAAATAAAATGATAATACCTGAAACAAAGTTATTGATTATATTTTGTAATCCAAAACCGATACCAACGGATAACGCACTGGCGATGATGGCTAAGTTGGTCAAGTCACCACCCATAATGGTAATGCCTATAATTGCCGCTAAAACAAAACTGATAAAGCTTAAACCTGCAGACAAAGAGTGACGAACACCATCATCAATATTCATTTTATTTAAAACCTGACTGAAAAAACGAATTCTTAAAGTTTTAAATAAAGCCAATGAAATGAAGAATGCGGCAATACCTAAAGCGATTGCAATCAAAGAAATATTAATGCCACCAATCTTAAATCCGGTAAACAGTTTGATTAAACTTTGCAGCAATATATCTGTTGAGACACCCCATAGTGTTAAAATTAAAAAGATGCCCAGTAAAATGAAAATCGGATCCAGAACCATGTTAATCCAGAAATCAATAGACATTCTGACTTTACGACGGAGATGGAATGTTTTGAACCAAAACTTAAAAAATAACATATGATGCAAGAATTCTGAAACCAGCTTTCTGAGTAAAATGAGAGCACCGCTGAGCAATAGAGAAAGAATAAATCTGTTGAAAATAAAAGAGCTTAAACGAGCATAACCAAATAAAGAAATGATAAAAACAGCAGAGACCGCAAACATAGTTAAAAAGCTGATTTTGACGGCACGGCTCAAGGCATCTGCTTGCGGATTATCATCTTCGTCATCATCTTCGTCATCTGTACTGGTAACAGTATCTAGTAATATTGCTTTTGTCAGCAGAATAATGAAAATACCTTTAACTCCGCTTGATAAAATGCTAATGAAAGAGATTAGCTCGATTGAATAATTGGCTGAAACAGCAATACTGTGTAAAAGGGCGCAAATACCGATTGAGACAATAGCCACATACAACAAATTAGTTATTTTTCTTGCTTGAAAAGTATCCACATTAACTAATCTCCAACGAGGATGATATGGGGTGAAAATAACACGAGCCAAAGCTTTTCCTAAAAAGATTAAAAGCAGATAGAATAAAGAAACATTCAAAACAATCCCGAAAAAGCTACCGTCGACAATTTTTGTTCCATATAACCAGAGCATAAAGCCGGCAATTAAAGCAGCCGGAATAACACCATAGGCGATTGCAACTAATATAGCCGCAAAAACTTTTTTACCAAAACGAGGATTTTGAATATCTTTCTTATAACCAAAATGACGCATTAAGAAAAGTCTGAGGTAAATGGCTAACCATAAGAGGAGAATAAAGGTGAGTGTTGCCGGTATAAATTTCAGGTGCATATCACGACGTTGATTTTCATCAAGATTGCTGTACCAATTAACTGGAGAACGAATAATATCAACAGTAAACTTTACAAAGAGAGAAGTTGCTCTTAAAAAGTTCTGAGGCATAATCAAAGGATGGGTCTGTGTCAATAAGCTTCCTAAAAGAGCTTTGTTACGGATATTTAAGATGACGGTATCTAATTCATCAATTTTAGCAAGCATAACGTCTGTTTCAGCGATTAAAGCCTTTTGTTGAGAGGCTTCATCGCTAAATTCTTTACGTTTTTCTGAGATGGAATCTATTTCATCTTCAGTCTCTTCTCCTAAGGCTACGATTCTTTTTTGCACAAACTGCAATTCTTTCTCATTTTGTTTACGGGCATTAGTAAGCTTTGTCCGATAATCATTGAGCATTTTCACGTTATTAGAAAGCACCTCAGAGGTATATTGCCCATTTTTTAAGCTTTCTTCCAAAGCATTAATTTGTTGAGAAATAGCACTATAATTAATCACTTCTTCAGATTTTATACTTTCAACGACTCTGGTCGAGGCATCAACTTCAACAGCTTGAGCATAAGCAAGAGAAGCAAAAAGACTAAAACAAAGGAACAACGTGTAAGCAAAACTTTTTTTCATGGACAATCCTATTAGTTTTTATGAAAAGAAAGAATGAGTTTAAGAACTTCAAAAGCATTTTTTGCTATGCAAGCACGCAAATCATCAGCCACACACCAAAAACTGAAACCGTTATCAATGGTTGAATCTTGACGTAAGCGACTGACATAGACATTGTCTTCTCCTTGGATATCAGACAGGCAGACATACCCACCATCAGTATTTTTATCAAAAACGACAACGCCTTTGGTATCTTTCATGAGGCGACGAACATCATCAACATCGACCTCTTGTTCGCATTCGACATTAACGTATTGCGCTGCACCGATAAATGCCGGCACGATAGCACTGTTAGCATGAACTTTTATATCCGTTCCGAGAACTTTTTTGCTTTCAGCATTCATTGCCCATTCTACTTGTGTTTCTTCACCGATAAAATCACCAATTTGCGGGATAACATTAAAAGCAACTTGTTTATGAAAAACTTGCTGGTCATCAACAATTGGGGCATTCATATAAATACGTCTGGTCTGAGAGAATAACTCGTCCATTGCCTCTTTGCCATAAACAGAAGTTGATGTATAAGTTGAAACAACGATTCGTTTAAGATTATATTTATCCTGAACTTTTAATAAAGGGGTTAACATTTGGATAACTGCGGCGGAAGGAATAGCAATAAGCCCTTTGCTGGCAGTCATAATTTTACTGTCATTGTATCCTGCAATGATTAGAGGAACTTCTTCATCAGCAAAATAAGCAGATGAGCAATCAATAATTTTGATTTTTTTTGCTAAGGCTTTAGGAATATAATGTTTAGAAATAACTTCCGTGGTTGCAAAGACAGCAACATCAACATCGCTGAAATCATAATCATCAAGATTAAAAACGTCTAAATCTTCATCTTCACTGTAAGAAACTTGAGTTCCAAGAGGAGCTTTAGGTTCTAAAGCAACAATGTCTGTGGCCTTATAACCATTTTCATCTAAAAAACTTAAAATTTCTCTTCCGATGTTCTCCTGAACACCGACAATTGCAATTTTCGTCATTATTGTTTCCTTTTAATAGCTATTTTCACACACATATACACCATAAAATTATATATCTCAAGTTTTTTGATAAAAAGGCTCTAAAAAAAATCCCTACCGATAACTGGATATAGGTAGGGATTAAACGAAAGGGCTAGTCTTGAGAATCAATGACTTTACCGCAAAATTCGCATTTTAAAGCTTTATGCCCACTTTCAGTATGGGTCTTAACCCAATGGTGAGCGCATTCAGGTTGAACCTCTTCAAGGGCAACCGGAATTTCAGGGATGTCTTTTTTAGGCATAATCTGAATATTTAAAGTTAAACAATAATGTGTTAATCTTATTAAAAATCAGCTATTTTATAAAAGAAAAAAACTTTAAAAGCAAGAAATTTTTATTTTACGTGAAAAAGGCTTGACTCTAAAGATTTTCTCTTATATAAAACACTCAAATTCATGTAGAAATGAATAATTTAAATACACACTACGGTGTGCCGCCAGTCAACGAGGGTTCGTCCACTGGCGTGCAATAGTATATAGGTATTGAATGTTTGAAAGTTTGACAGATAAATTAGGCGCAGCATTTTCGAAGTTAACTTCTCGCGGCGTCTTAACCGAAAAAGACATTGACGAGGCTATGCGTGAGATACGCATCGCTTTGCTCGAGGCGGATGTCTCTTTGCCAGTCGTCAAAACCTTTATTGCTCAAGTCAAAGAACAGGCTTTGGGTGAAAAAGTTGTCAAATCCATTCAGCCCGGACAAATGGTTGTTAAAATTGTTCATGACGAATTGGTGAAATTATTGGGTTCGGAACAAGGTTCAGAGCTGAATTTTCAAACCACACCTCCGGCTGTTATTTTAATGGTTGGTTTGCAAGGTTCCGGTAAGACGACTACCTCAGCTAAAATTGCCAACAGAATAAAAAAGTATAAAAAAGTAATGTTGGCATCCTTAGATATTTACCGTCCGGCCGCACAGCAACAATTAACTCAGTTGGCAGAACAAACCGGTGTCGAATGTTTATCGATTATTGCCGGGGAAAAACCTGAAGCCATTACCAAACGCGCTTTATCGGAAGCTAAAAAAGGCGGCTTTGAAGTCCTGATTTTGGATACGGCAGGTCGTTTACAGATAGATGAAACTCTGATGAACGAAGTTGTTGCCGTTAAAAAATTGTCAAACCCGATAGAAACATTGCTTGTTGCCGATGCTCTTATCGGACAAGAAGCTTGCAATGTTGCCAAAGAATTTAATGAAAAAGTCGGAATTACCGGTATTGTCTTAACCCGCCTTGACGGTTCTGGACGTGCCGGTGCGGCTTTATCTATGAAAATGGTTGCCGGTGTCCCTATAAAATTTATGGGAACAGGCGAAAAAATAGAAGAATTTGAGGAGTTTCACCCTGAGCGTATTGCCGGACGCATTTTAGGCCAAGGCGATGTGGTTAGTTTGGTTGAAAAAGCTATTGAAAAAGTTGATCGTGCCGAGGCCGAGAAAATGGCTCATAAAATGATGAAAGGCAAGTTCGATTTAGAAGATATGCTTGCTCAGCTGAAACAACTTCAAAAATTAGGCAGTATGGGATCAATTGTTGGAATGATTCCTGGATTGTCAAAATTTAAGACTCAAATTGAAGCGGCTGGTGTCGGTGACAGTTTGGTCAAAAAGCAGGAGGCAATTATTCTCTCTATGACTCGTCAAGAGAGAAGACATCCTGATATTATCAAGGCTTCGCGCAAAAAACGCATTGCGGCCGGAGCTGGAGTTGAAGTTCAAGAGGTCAACAAATTGCTCAAATCTTATGAGCAAATGTCGACCTTAATGAAAAGAATGGGCAATGGCGGTCTATCATCTTTGATGGGGCACATGCCTTTAATGAAACCAGGAAACCCGTTTGGCGGAATGTTAGGCGGTATGGGAAACAAATTCCCATTTTAATAATAACTTTATTTAGGAGAAAACAAAAATGTCAGTACGTATCAGACTATCTCGCGGTGGTTCTAAAAAACGTCCTTTTTACAAAGTCGTTGTAGCAGATCAAAGAGCTCCTCGTGACGGAAGCTTTATTGAAAAATTGGGTACTTTTAACCCTCTTTTACCAAAGGATCACGCAGAAAGATTAGTTCTTGATGTTGAAAAAGTAAAATCTTGGTTAGCTAAAGGAGCTCAACCAACAGAAAGAATGCAAAAAATGTTGGCAAACTTAGGTTTGTGCAAAGCTCCGGTTATTCATGAACAACCGAAAAAGTCTGCACCAAAAGCTAAAGCTCTTGCTCGCTTGCAAGAAAAAGAAGAAAAAGCAAAAGCTGCTGCTGAAGCTGCCGCTGCTGCTAAGGCCGAAGCTGAATCAACAGAAGCTTCAGCTGAGTAATTATTTTATATATAATAAAGTGTCTAACTGTTATATAACGAGTTAAGTGATGACTGAAGATAAACGAATTTGTATCGGTGCAATTGTCGGTGTTCACGGGATTAAAGGCGAAGTTAAAGTTAAAAGCTTTACTGAACCGGATACCAATGTCGATAAGTATGGTGTCGTTGAAAACAAAAACGGTAATCGTAAGTTTGAACTTAAAGTTGTTGGTCACAGCAAGGAATTACTAAGAGTAAAAATAAAAGGAATTGATGATCGGACAGCGGCAGAGACCTTGATTGGTAACGGATTTTATATCAATCGAGATGTTTTGCCGGATTTAGAAGATGAAGACGAATTTTATGAGGCTGATTTAATCGGGTTGGAAGTTCGTCAAGATAATCAAGTCATCGGTACGGTTGCAGGCTTGTATAATTTCGGTGCTGGTGAGATTATTGAGATTAAACTCAAATCAACCGGAAAACTTGAAATGATACCTTTTACCAAAGCTTATGTTCCTGAAGTCAAAGTGTCTGAAGGGTATATAACAGTCACATCTGCAAGTTTAGCATTTGCGCCGGATGAAAATAATGCTGAACGTTAAGGTTTATACCATTTTTCCTGAGATTTTTCCCGGATTTTTAGGATATTCTCTGACAGGAAAGGCTTTGGAAAATGGCAAGTGGTCACTGGAAACCGTTAATATCAGAGATTATGCCTTTGATAAACACGGTTCTGTTGATGATACACCTTGCGGAGGTGGAGCTGGTATGGTTATGCGTCCTGATGTGTTAGGGAATGCTTTACAGCACAATTACAAAAGCGGACGTTTAATCTCTATGTCACCGCGCGGTAAACCGTTAACTCAACAAATGGCTCATGAACTGGCTGAAGAAAAAAATCTGTCAATCATTTGTAGTCGTTTTGAGGGAATTGATGAACGCGTTCTGGAAGCTTACTCGGTTGAGGAAATTAGCATCGGCGATTATATATTAACCGGTGGTGAGCAAGCAGCGCAAATTATGTTGGATGCCATTATCCGTCTACTCCCTGGAGTTTTAGGTAATGAAGAATCAACAGCAGATGAGAGCTTTGAAAATATTTTGTTGGAACATCCCCAATACACCCGCCCAGTTGAATGGGAAGGTAGAACTGTTCCTGATATCCTCCTTAGTGGACATCACCAAAATATAGCCCGTTGGCGGCACGAGCAGGCACTCGAGATAACAAAACAAAGACGCCCAGATTTATTGCAGAAATATCTTGATTCTCAAAAAATTTAGGTGTATAGAGTATAAAAATTTATAAAAAGGGTTAAAATAATGAACATTATCGAAAATATTGAAAAAGAACAGATGGAAAAACTAGGCGCTGGCAAAAATATTCCTAATTTTAAAGCCGGTGATACCCTGAAAGTTCACACAAAGGTTAAAGAAGGCGAAAGAGAACGTATCCAAATTTATGAAGGCGTTTGTATCGCTCGTAAAAATGACGGCTTGAATTCTTCTTTCACAGTTAGAAAAATTTCTTTCGGTGAAGGTGTTGAACGTGTATTCCCGTTATATTCTCCAAACGTTGCTAAAATTGAAGTTATGCGTGTTGGTCGTGTTCGTCGTGCTAAAATGTATTTCTTGCGTGCATTACGTGGTCGTTCTGCTCGTATTGCCGACGATTTATCTGCTCAGGCAAAAGCAAAAGATAATTCTTCTGCAGAATAATTTTAGCCAGATAAAGTTAGAAAACCTCTTTTCTTTGAAAAGAGGTTTTTTTTATAAAAAAATCTTGATTCTTGTCTAATTTATGATATCGAAGAAGAAACAACTATTATTTATTCACTATAAAAAACTTATTATTATGAAACAGAAAGAACCTGTTCAAGGAACCTTGTTTCCTGAATTGGAAACAACAAAAGCTCAGAAGCCCTCTAAAAAAACAGCTAAGCAAAAAAATGAGAAGCTAAAAGAGGAGAACAAGCAGTTAAAAGAGACTGTCGATGCTCAAAAAGCTGAGATCGAGACCTTAAAGAAGGAAAACGCCGCTCTTCAAAGTAAGGCTAGTGCTTTTGATGATCTGGTAGCATGTCGGAATTTATTTCCAATCGGAACAATTGCCAAAGCCTTTGGACGCACCGCTGAATGGCTGAATAAGTACCTCGAGAAAAAAGGTATACAGTACAAACGAGGTGAAATTTGGGCTCTTTATGCTCAATATGACAGGTATGGCTATACCGGCGTCGGCTGGTATCCGTACTCGAAAGATGCCAAAGGTCGAGATCTTGTCCGCGCCCATACCTACTGGACGACCAAGGGTATGGCTTTCATTCGAGAACAGTTGATTAAAGACGGTTATTGGTCAGATTAAAAAAACGGTAATTCAGGATTACACCTGAGCTACCGTTTTTTTATTTAATAAGCAATTTAATTGATTTTGAAGGGATTAAATCAAGTATTAAGCAAACAATTTGAAAGATAACAAAAATGATAAAGCAATATAATAAATTTTCTTCCTTGAATAAAAAAGGATGAATCAAAGCATCAATTAATCTATGAATACAATAGATTCCTAAATAATTCAAAGAAAGAAAGGATAAGATACTTCTGATTCTATTTGGAATTTTTTGTAAAGGAATAGCATTAAAAATAAAGACTAAAAAAACAGCTAATAGTAACAATTTTATTCCAGAATAACCAAAACCCATAGGCTCATAAATAAAAAGAAATTTTTGAACAATTAAGAATAAAAATACCCATAGTACAATAAATTTTTCCTTAAATTTAGCTATTAGATCATATTTAGCAAAAAAATAACCAGTTACCATAAAAGGAAGCATTTCTGAAAGTCTTCCTAACGGGTACTTAAATTCATATCTTAAATTAAAAAATAAACGGTTATTGAGTTCAGAATACTGCATAAAAAAAGAAAATACCAAAAGAAAAAGTAAAAATAAATTAAATCTGTTCTTTATAAAAGAATATAAAAACACAAAAAATAACGTTAAAATAAGTAAATTATTTGAAAACCACATACTTGCATTTAATTTAGGACTGTGCCCTGTTATTGTTTGCAAGAAAAAATCACGAAAAGAAATATCTCTATCTAAAATAAAGCAATAGATAAGAGTATATACAATACTCCATCCTAAAAGAGGCCAAAATAATCTATAGATGCGCTGCTTTATCTTAATAGTTTCTATTTTTTTAGATAAAAAATAAAAAGAGAGAATCATAAACACTGGAACAGCTAAATTTCTTATATCGAGGATATATTGAGGGCAAACTTGACCAAAATGACAACATATTACTAAAAAGACACAAAACATTTTTAGTATATCAAGATTAAGATTCCTATGTGTATTAAGATTATTCATTATCTATCTATTATATTTTTGTAAATATAATAGATAGATACCAAAAGCAGATATTTTGTAAATATGTATCACAAAAGTTTGCATCAAGTGTGGATAATCAAAATAAAATTTATGCGACTTGCTGCGTATTTGTTAATAGCCAGTTTTTGAAATCTTCGACATCTTTAACTTCCGGAATCCAATTTAAATCTTCCGGTAAATCAGAAGTAAATTCACACCGCATTCGTACTGGATGAGCTCCAACATTAATCGCTGCATATTGATTATAAATTCGGTCATCAACTAAAACTGTTTCATCAGCCTTTAAGCCGTATTTTTCAAAACAACTTTTGAGCATATCTTCTTTAGCGGAATCATGCATAAATTTGCCGTGTTGCACGCACTCTATGGTTAAAAAATCTGTCACATCGGCAAGCAAAGTGTTAAGAAGTTTCTTCTTGGTTTCAACATCAAAAGTTGCTGACATAGTAAATTGCTTATAACCCATCTCATGTAATTCTTTAAGAACTTTAACGACATTCGGATAAAGCGGGCGATGACTGAAAAAGCTGTAATCCGCACAAAAATCCTTATCCATTTCTACACCACGTGTCGGATGTGTTTTAAGCTCCAAAGCACCATATTTAGGAGAAATCGGCAAAACTTTTGGTAAATCATCCCAAGTCATATTTTTGTAATCAGGCGCATACTTCGGATGTCGTGTTAAAAAGTGATAATAAGCATAATTAAGATTAGCTAAAACGCCGTCAACATCCCAAAAAATATTTTTGATAATCATTTTTTCCTCTCTTTGGCAAATTGTTTATCATACAAATCTGTCTTTGACAACAACAAAAGAGAGAACTATATTAAATCCAAGTTTAAGGAGAAAAAAATGATAAATGCCAAGCATCTACAAGAGACTTTTTTTGAACTTGTCAAATATGATACAGGTTCCGACCCTCAATCAGAAACATCACCAAGTACAGCTAAACAGCTCGACTTGGCAAAAGTCTTGGTCGAAAAATTGAAAGAACTCGGTTTACACAGCGTTTTTCTTAATCAATATGGCATTGTTAGCGGAACTCTACCCAGCAACAGCAATACGGATGTTAAAATCGGTTTTATTGCACATATGGATACCAGTCCAGATGTTGCAACAGGCCCAGTGAACCCACAAATCCATAGTTATAAAAGTGGTGATATTCTTCTCAAAAACAATGTAAAAATTACAGCAAAAGATTTGCAAAAATATAAAAACCAAACGATTCTTACTTCAGACGGAACAACTCTTTTAGGGGCAGATGATAAGGCAGGTGTCGCAGAGATTTTAGAAATGTTGCAAATTTTAAAAGACAATCCAAACTTTAAGCATCCGGAATTAAAAATTGCATTTACACCGGATGAAGAAGTCGGCAGAGGTACAGAAAATTTTGATATTGAAGCCTTCGGGGCTGATATCGCTTACACGGTCGATGGCTCAGCACCGACTGATATTGATACCGAAACATTTAACGCATTTAATCCGCAAATTATCATCACCGGTATTCCTGTTCATACCGGTTATGCCTACCACAAAATGGTGAGTGCAATTGAGATAGCCAATCAACTGATAAATGAACTTCCTGCTGATGAAACACCTGCAGAAACTAAGGAAAAAGAGGGCTATTTCCATGTTTTAACAATTAATGGTAGTCCAGAAAAAATCAAAATGGATATGTTAGTACGTGATTTTAATTATTCTAAAGCACAAAAGAGAATAGCTTTTTTGCACTCAATTTGTGAGGATCTACAACGCCGTTATCCTCAATCCAAGATAGAGATAAACGACAATGAAAAATATCATAATATGAATGAAAAGTTTGCTACTTTTCCTGAAATGATTGAGTTGACCAAACAAGCCGTTCAAAAAAATGGTTTGAAACCTCAGGAAACTTATGTTCGTGGCGGTACAGATGGAGCTGAATTAACCTTACGCGGCTTGTTGACCCCCAATCTCGGTGCCGGTGGAGAAAATTTTCATGCCTTGAATGAGTTTGTATCATTAGAAGTAATGGTTCAATGCACTCAAAATCTGCTGAATATTATTGAGCTATGGACCGAACAGGCTGAAAAATTAATGCCACAAATCAAGAAGATCTCACCATGTCGTTAGATAAAAAACAAATTATAGAACTTCTCTCAACAAGCGATGCCGAGAGTTTATATCATCAGGCAGATAAAGTACGCCATGAAGCGGTCGGTGATGCTGTTCATCTGCGCGGATTAATTGAGTTTTCAAATATCTGCCACAATAATTGTTTATACTGCGGAATTCGTAAGGAAAACCCAAGTGTCAATCGCTATCGTATGAATGAAGAAGAAATCATTGAAACAGCTCGTAAAGCAGCTCAAATTGGGTTTAAGACAATTGTTATGCAATCTGGTGAAGATATGTTTTATACCCTTGATAAAATGTGCCGTATTATTGAACAAATCAAGAAATTTGATGTGGCGGTCACGTTAAGTATCGGGGAGCGCACATATCAGGAATACAAAGCTTTTAGAGAAGCTGGAGCAGACCGTTATTTAATGCGCATAGAAACCACCAATCAAGAATTATATCATAAATTAGATCCGAAAATGAGTTGGCAACATCGCCATGATTGTTTAATGATGATAAAAGAATTAGGTTATGAGCTTGGCTCAGGAATTATGGTCGGATTACCGGAACAAACCATAGATTCAATTGCTGATGATTTATTATATCTGAAAAATATCGGTGTCGATATGGCCGGTATCGGACCATTTATTCCGCATCCGCAAACACCTTTAGCTAATGCATCAGGTGGCACTCTAGAGCTTGGTTTAAGAACAATGGCTGTCATGAGACTTTTATTGCCGGATATTAATATACCAGCAACAACAGCGATGGAAAGCCTGCATCCGCAAGGAAGAATTAAAGCCTTGCAAGCAGGTGCGAATGTTGTCATGCCGAACGTGACAGAAGGGGAATATCGTAAGTTCTATGAACTCTACCCGAATAAAATTTGTGTAAATGACACACCGCTTCATTGCCGTAGTTGCATCGGAATGAAAATTTTAAGCATAGGTCGTACCATTGGTGAAGGATATGGTAGTCATAAAAAGTAATTGATATTTGTCTAAAAGATGTTATATTGCATTTCTCAAATCAATTATTAACACTTAAATTATTAAAAATATGCAACAAGAACTAGAATTTATCACATGTTCGGGAGCTAATGAGTTCACGGATATTGGCGGAATGGTTGCTCTTAGCGAGAAATACCCGCTCATAGAATGGGGAGTTCAGGTCTCAGGCAAAAAGTGTTCTCAGGGAACACCTCGTTGGGACTGGCTTCAAGAACTCCATCAGTATTTACAAGAAGAAAATACGCTGATGAATTTAGCCTTACACGTTAATGCGGATTGGGTTGAAAATTTCATCAGAGGCAGATGGATTATCCCAGAAATGCAGGAACTTCTTGAGATGACAGATGCTGCAGGCGAAGCTTTTTTTCAGAGAGTTCAACTCAATTTTAAGATTGGACGAGAACAGTCCCCACAGGAAAAGATTCTCTTACCACGATTGAGAGAATATCAAGAGGATAGACGCTTTATTTTCTCTTTTAATCCAGAGAATAGCAGTTTTATTCATTATCTTCATCGTTGCAAAACGAAAGATTTTGATGTCCTTTATGATTCCTCTCATGGAGAAGGGATTCCTGCATGCGAATGGCTTGCTCCAGCTTTTTCTGATGAAAACATTTTACAAGGCTATTCCGGAGGATTATCTCCGGAAAATGTAGCCGAAGAAGTTGCAAAAATCAGAAAAGTTGTAGGCGATCGTCCATTCTACATTGATGCCGAGGGAAAGCTCAAAGGAGCTGATAAGCACCTTTCGCTCAAAAAATGTAAGCAATATGTCCAAAACGCACTGAAAGCTATGGAAGCATAAAAAAAGACCTTCGATTTGCTCGAAGGTCTTTTTTTTAGGCTTTCCAACCTTTTGCAGCACGATTAATTTGATCATTATAGACAGATGATTGTTGCGGTTTAGCAATAATACCGCTGACAATATTATGATGTTCAGGTAACTCCCAAACTTTGTTTTCTAACTTATAATAAGCCATATCTGCCATCAAACGTGCTTCCATAAAATCGCCAAAAGAAGAATTCTTAATTTGCGGAGAGTTTTTTAATCGAGCAATAAAATTGTCAAACTGCTGTTTATGTTCAGCTAAAATAAAACCACGACCATTTAAAATATCCTCAAAACTAGCTCGAACAATCGGGTTTTTCCAACCACCGCCAAAGAGAATAAAGCGATGATCAATATCCATTGTTTCATTAACCAAAGTCAAAGTATATATGGCAAGATAAGCAGCAAAATATTCAAATGTACGAATAATATCTGCTAAAGAATAAGAACAAGTGTTGAGATATTCAAAAATTTCTGCCTGCTTATAATAAGCAGGATCTCCCGATTTTGGTAGAGCAGTTTCATAAAAAGTACGCCCGAAATCAAACAATTTTTGCAAAAATTCAGGGATAATTTTTCCTTGTTTACCTATCTCTCCATTATCATCAAACATTAAAGAGGTATGCTCGCGAATATAAGCATCTGTATATTCGTTAAATGGACCGGCATCAGAGCCGAGAATAGCTTTCCCATTTTTAATAAGAGCAAAATTCGAGGTGTTACCACCATTAAAATACCAACCATCACCCTCACTGAGAGCAATATGCGCATTATGAGGAGGAACGAGAGGTGCTCCTTCCAAGCCGTTCATAATATAATCAGAGCGAAAATCATAAACCGTTGGAATACCTGTCAAATTAGCCAACATCTGTCCGGAACCGATTTGTAAGGTGTAAGGTTGATTTGATTTTGACGGCGGATTATGATCTAACGTCTTGCCATGAAAGCCGATGGCATCAATAGTATTTTTATCCATATGATTTTGAGCTAACATTTCTTTAACACATTCGGCAATTTGTGAGATATAATCATTATGAACTTGCTCAAAATTAGGCAAAGCTAAAATTTCTTTTTTTGTTTTATTATAAACGGATTCTCTTAAATGAGCCATTTTCTGTTGCATATCTTTGGAATAGGGGCGGGAATAAGAACAGATGTCAGTCATTTTATTATTATCGAATTCAGTCAAAACCAAATCGATAGCATCCATTGAATTGCCGGTCATATTGCCGATAATACGATATTTAGTCATGAGATAAACTTTTCTATAAGAGTAAGATGATTTTTCTTCTTTAGATACTATATCAATAAAGTTAATAAAAAACAAAGGATGATAAATTTGATATATTGGATTTACTTAATAATCGCTGCGATTTTTGAAGTAGGGTGGCCATATGGCTTGAAGATGGCTGCTGTTTCAGAGGCAAAAGCAAGTTGGATTACATTTTCCGTTTTAACGATGAGCTTAAGTGGTGTTTTTTTGTATCTGGCACAAAAAGGAATTTTAATAGGGACAGCCTATGCTGTTTGGAGCGGAATAGGTGCTTCTTGCACATTTATTATCGGAGTGTTATTCTTCGCAGATATTTTCAATACAATGAGAGTACTGGGAATTATCTGCATTATAACCGGCGTCATTTTGCTTAAACTCGGACATTAAGATTGAGAAATAGCTAAATTCTTCAATTTATAGAGTTCTTCTAAAGCTTCTTTGGGACTTAATTCATCAGGATTAAGTTGGTTTAATTCTTGTTCAACTTGACTAGTTTTAGATTGCTCAACAGCTTTGGGTTTCAAAGCAGCAAACAAAGGTAAATCATCAGCCAAAGAGGCAATATTTTTTTGCTTACTGCCATGTTCAAGATTATCAAGAACTTGTTCAGCACGCCTTAAAACAATTTCCGGTAAGCCAGCTAACTTAGCAACATGAATTCCATAACTGCGATCAGCCGCCCCGTTAATAACTTCATGCAAGAAGATCACTTCATCATTAAATTCTTTAATTTTCATGCAATGTAAACTCATTCTACGAAGTTTAGCGGTTAAGCTGGTGAGTTCATGATAATGAGTTGCAAACAACGAGCGACATTTATTCTTTTCATGTAAGTGTTCAACCACTGCCCAAGCAATGGATAAACCGTCAAAAGTAGCCGTTCCTCGTCCAATTTCATCTAAAATAACAAAAGAGCGCTCATCGGCCTGATTTAAAATACTGGCAGTCTCAACCATTTCAACCATAAAAGTTGACCGTCCGCGCGCTAAATCATCACTGGCACCGACACGGGAGAAAATTTTATTGATAAGACCAATGTGTGCAGAACGACAAGGCACAAAAGATCCCATTTGAGCCATAATGGCAATAATAGCATTTTGCCGCAAGAAGGTTGATTTACCGGCCATGTTAGGACCAGTTAACAACCAGATTCGATTATTTTCATCTAAATGACAACTATTACCGACAAAAATGCCACTATGCTCGCGATTGATTGAATTTTCAACCACAGGGTGTCGTCCATCTTCAATCTCAAAAGCAAGACTATCATCAAGAATAGGGCGACAATAATTATTTTCAACAGCAAGTTCAGCCAAAGAAGACAAAACATCTAATTCACCTAAGGCCTTAGCTGTCTGAGAAATATTGTCAGAGACAGCCAGAATTTCTACCACCAGATTCTGATAAAGCTCTAATTCCATAGCTAAAGATTTTTCTGCAGCGCCGCGAATTTTATTTTCAATTTCAGTTAACTCAACTGTGGTAAAACGAGCTGCATTTAAAACGGATTGACGATGGATAAACTCAGGCTTTTCAAGCATCTCAGCAGAGAATTTACTCTGTACTTCAATAAAGTAACCAATAACATTGTTATATTTAATTTTAAGATTATTAATACCTGTTTGTTCTGCGTATTTAGCTTGTAAAGTCAAAATCACATTATGACTGTCGTTTTTAAGTGCTCTGACTTCATCAAGCGGAGGATAATATCCTTCTTTGATGAAGCCACCATCACGCGCTAACAACGGAAGTTCATCCATTAAAGCGTTCTGTAAATTGTCAACCAAAGTTTCATAATGTCCTAGTTTTTGAATAATTTTTTCAATGGTAGAACAAGTTGTATCAATAACTTCTTTATTAACATCACTATATACCAAATTTCTTAAACGTGGTAAAATGGATAAAACCAACATAATACTGGCCATATCACGAGGTCCGCCACGGCCGGCACTCAAGCGTGAAACAGCACGCTCTGCATCAGGAAGTGTTTTTAGCAATTCGGAAATATCTTGGCGCAAGCGAGAATGATTAATAAAAAATTCAATTCCATCAAGGCGGCGGTTAATCTCATCGACATCAAGCAAAGGACTAGCTAACCAACTTGATAAAAGTCTACCGCCAACAGCTGTCTTTGTTTTATCAATTACGGCAAGTAAGCTGTAATTTTTATCACCCCGCAAACTATCCGATAATTCTAAACTTTTTCTGGTCGAGGCATCAATTTCCATCACCTTATGATCATATAATTTAACAGGCTTCTCAAGGCGTGGTAACTTACCTTTTTGGGTATTGACAATATAGTCTAAAACTAAACCAGCCGCAGTAATTTCCGCACGACTGAATGATCCGAAAGCGTCTATGGTTTGCACCTGATAAATATCTAGAATGCGTTTACGGGCATTTTCACTATTGAAACGAGCTTGAGCCAGAACAGAAAGTTTTTCTTTATACTCATTCAGAACTGCAAAAATAGTAGGTGTTTGTAAATAAATATCAGAGATTAAAATCTCCACAGGATTTAATTTGCTTAGAAGAGAACTGAGAATTTCTGCTTCTTTTACAGGAGAAATGTCAAATTCTTGAGTGAAAAAATCACCGGTTGAAATGTCAAGCCATGCAGCTCCGAGCTTACTTTGAATTTTAGCCAAACACAAAAGATAATTATTTTTTTTGGAATCTAAAAGGTTATCTTCAGTCAAGGTTCCTGGAGTAACTAGGCGGATAACTTCACGCTTAACGACAGATTTACTCCCTCTTTTTTTGGCTTCTTTAGGGTCTTCGGTTTGTTCGCAGATGGCGACTTTATAACCTTGCTTAATCAATCGAGATAAATAATTCTCATAAGCATGAAAAGGCACACCACACATAGGGATTTTTTCACCTTGATAGGTTCCGCGAGAAGTTAGAGCAATATCTAAAGCCTTTGCCGCGATTTTGGCATCATCAAAAAACAGCTCATAAAAATCACCCATTCGATAAAATAATAAATATTCTTGATGCTGCTCTTTAATATCAAAATACTGTTGAAGCATCGGTGTCGCAGAAGAATCATAAATTTCAGTCATTGTCTCAAAATTTTTATTAAATTTAAACTTATTGTATCATAAAATATTTTTAAACTTAGTCTATACTTTTTTTCAGCTTAAGAAAGGCTAAATATGGAAAATTCACCTAAAAAGACCGTAACATTAGAAAAAAATATGCGTTTTGTGGATAGGGTGCTGGTTTTATCTCTCCCAATGGCATGTATTTTTATTTTCATGGTAGGTTCTGGTATTTTAAATGCATGGTTAGCTGTTACATCTTACGCAACATGTGTTATTTTTAATATTATCTTTTTATTTCCAATTACCTATGAATTACAACAGCTCAAACAGTATATTACCCGTATGTCGCGAGGTTCTGATGTAGATGATCAAAATTTAATCTTAGAAGAAAATGATTCGAAAGAGATCATAGATGCAGTTAATGCTATGCATAAATTTTGGGCTGAAAAAAATGATGAACTCGAAGCGCAAACCATTTCAGATACAGCAGTCTTAGATACATTGCCAGATCCTCTGATGATGATTAATGAAAAAGGAATTATATCAGGAGCTAACTTAGCTGCACGCACGCTGTTTGGCAAAAATATAATGAAAAAAAGCATAGATCAAATCATTAGCTCTAATAATTTTATTGAAGCAATAAACCGCATTTTAAAAGAAGAAAGTGATACAGAATCTTTAATCTTCTATGTCTCTAAGCCGATTGATCAAAAATTATATGCTCATATTAAAAAATTACCATATATTTCACATGGTAATGCAATAGCTGTTATTTCTATTTATGATTTAACCAAAGCAATGAAAATAGAAAAAATGCAATCAGACTTTGTTGCCAATGCTAGTCATGAATTAAGAACACCTTTAGCTGTTATTTCTGGTTTTATTGAAACACTACAAACAACGGCAAAAGAGGATAAAGAGGCTCGTGATAAATTTTTAGCAATTATGAAAGAGCAGGCAGAATATATGTCAGCTTTAATTGAAAATTTGCTATCTTTATCAAAAATAGAATTGATGCAAGATAAACTGCCAAGTGAAAAAATAAATGTCATCAAAGTAGTTAATGAAGTTGTGGAAGGCTTATCAATAAAAGCCAAAAATAATCATACCGATATTCAAATTTTTATTGAGGATAAAATTCCAGAAATCAGAGCTGACTACAATCAAATTAAACAGGTTGTTCAAAATTTAACAGATAACGCTATTAAATATGGCACACCAAATAATGATATCATTATTAAATTAGAAAAAATAGAAAGTATTCCAACAGCTCCAAACCTAAAAATAGAAGAAGGGGAAGCTGTTTCCATCTCTGTAACCAATAAAGGTCCTAAAATTTCAGAAGAAAAATTAGCTCGTTTAACAGAACGATTCTATCGTATGCAAGAACATAAAGATAAAAATATCAAAGGGACAGGGTTAGGTTTATCTATCGCTAAACAAATTATTGTTCGTCATCGAGGTAATTTGACAGTCAAATCAAATGCATATACCGGTACAACCTTTACAATCTATCTTCCGATACATTTGGGTGATAATTAATCTGTTTCTTTAATAATCTGCTTTCGAAAAAAATGCATAAAGGTAACAGGTTTTATGCCCGTTGTCTTCATAATTGCTTTACGAATTTTAGCACGTACCATATCTGAGACAAGATCTTCACGGTAATTATATTTTTCAAGCATCGCCGGAAAATCTTGGATAATATCTTTTTTAATTTCGATTGCTAAAGTATTAAAAGCACTTTCCTCCAAAATATCAATGGAGCTGATTTGCAAGTCTTCAATCTGCCAATTTTCACTCAAAACTAAACTGATAAAAACACTGCAATTATAAGCAATCCTACGACGATTCTTAACCAATTGAGAATTAAGAGATGTTTCTTGATTGCGGTCAACGCCTAAAATATCTGTAGCAATTTCTTCTAACTTTTCAACATCATGATTATAATATAAAAGTACATCCCCATTTTTTGAGGTTCTGACTTTTTCTATTCCGCAACTTAAGGCAAAACGCTGATGTTCTCTCGTAAAGCGGTGAGAACCATGAACCGGTAAGACAACTTCAGGTTTTAGTAAATCATACATATACTTTAATTCTTCTTTTGTGGCGTGACCGGTGGTATGAACCAGTGCGTCATCAGAAGTAATCACATCAACCCCTTGGGCAATCATTTTTTCTTGCATACGCTCAATTTTATCTTCATTACCGGGAATCATTTTAGAAGAAAAGATAATAGTATCTCCTTTTGAGAGTTTTATATCTTTATGCTCACCGTTTGCAATCAGTGTCAGAGCACTGCGATAATTAGCCTGCGAGCCGGTACAAATATATAAAGCTTTATCAGAGGGGATATCTCTTGCTTCACTGATGTCTAAGTAAGTGGGCAAATTCTCAAAATAGCCGTTTTCTTTAGCAATACGCATATTTTGCAACAAACTACGCCCAACTAAAACCGGAGTTCTCTGTGCTTCATAAGCTGCTAAAATGAGACTTTCCAAACGCATCAAATTTGAGGCAAAACAGGTTGCAATTACACCTTGCTTAAGGGGAGGAATCATTTTAATCAGATTTTGCCGAACTTCATTTTCTGTTGGTTGCTTTTCTTCCCATAAGGCGTTGGTTGAATCACAAACAAATAAAGAAACACCTTCATGTGCAATTTGCTTTAGAGCTTCATAATCAGTTTTCAAAAAAGAGATTTCACCATCATCTAATCGCCAATCTGTCGCATGAACAACATTGCCAAACGGTGTACGAATGGCCAAAGCACTGGTTTCAGGTACAGAGTGAACAATTGGAATAAATTCAACTTTAAAGTTTGGTAATTCAACGATTCTATTTTGAGAAGTAGAGATAAGAGTAACTTCATCTTCTAAATGATATTCACGTAAGCGCTCTCTGATCAGCCCTAAAGTGAAATTTGTTGCATAAACTGGGCATTTCAATTTTGGCCAAATATGCGCAATAGCACCAAAGTGGTCTTCATGTGCATGTGTAATAAATAATCCTTCTATATCATCAGCATAATATTCTAAAAAAGACGCATCAGCAAAAGCTAAATCCATCCCCGGATAATCATCATTCAAAAAACCATAGCCAGTATCAACAACAATAAGTTTGCCTTTAACAGCATAAACATACATATTTATACCAATTTCATCGGCACCACCTAAAGGAATAAAATAGATTCCGTCTTTATCAAAATGACTCATTTATATTTAATTCTCCTGATAAAAAACATCTCCGGCATAAATTTTGCTTATTTTATCATCATGGCGCAAAATAAGTTCTCCTTGTTCACCAACTCCTTCAAATATTCCAAGGAGCTCTTCTGTTGATGTTTTAACGGAAATATGCTCTCCTACACCTTTAACTGCGAGCAACCATTGCTCTTTTATCAAAGAAAATCCGGATGTTTTCCATAAATTGTAATTAGTATCAAAATTTTCTATATAAGACTTCAGAAAAGTCAATCTGTCAATAAGAATCCCTTTTGCTTTAAGGCTTGTTGTCTGATATAATAAATCTTTATTGATAGGAGCAATGCAAATATTCACACCGATTCCGATAATAAAATAATTCCCATTACCCTTTTCTAATAAAGTTCCGGAGACTTTAGCATTATCAATTAATACATCATTCGGCCATTTTAACATAACCGAATGTTCTGAAGGCAAAAGATTTTTAATGCTTTGATATAAACTCAGGGAACTGATAAATATTAAGTGTCCTAAATCTTGTAATTTAAATTCAAGCCCTTGAGAAAAAAATAAGTTGCCATCAAGGCTAATCCAATTTCTGCCGCGTCGTCCACGTCCATTTGTTTGTTGCTGGGCACTGATAATAAATTTTTCACCATGATATTTTTGTGATGCTAGTAAAGCATCATCATTAGTACTATTTGTAGTTTTTTTATCTTCCCAAAGCCAATCATTAATTTTTTGCATTTACACCTCAACCTATGATAAAAAGATGCGAATGACTTCTTCAATATCATACATCCAATAATTAGGATGGATAACAGAAATAAGAATAATTAAAATATTTAACAATAAACAGCAGTAAACACCAATATCTGCTCTGTCAAAATGATTGTGTCGAGGGTTGAAATAAATACTCTTAATTACTTTTAACAAACCATGAGCTAAAATAATCAGCATAAAAAAGATAAAACCAATAAGATAAAAAGCATTTTCTGCTAATAAACTATTAATTAAAGTCAAATTACCAAGTAAACCTAAAAGAGGAGGAAATCCCAACAATGAAAAAATAAAAATTAGCATAGTAGCTGAAATATAAGGTTTAGTAGCACTCATACCGGATAAATCGTCTACATCGTTTAAGTATTCACCATGATACCTCATTCCATAAAAACAGGTATATATTCCTAACATAGAAATTTGATAAATAAGGAAATATACAATTCCAGCTTGCAATTCAGAAATTCTGGAAAAAGAAAAAAGAACAAAAATAATTCCTAAATTAAAAACGCCAACACAGAAGAATAATTGTCGGAGATTCGTAAAACAACCGGTTCCGATAGCTCCAAAAAGAATAGAAATAATTCCGCAACATAGGAGTAGATAAGAAAGTGGTTCATTAAAAGCAGTCATAGAATGATGGAATAGTGAAATTAAAACAGCAAGCCCCCCGATAGGAAAAATTAAAGCAATAAAAGCAGCTGCTGGTAAAATATTATTTTTAATCATTTGTAATAAGCTAAAATGAAAAGGAGCAGCTCCAATCAAAAAAATAAGAGCAGCAAACAATAGGCAGACAGCTAAAGAATCAAAAGGGGTGGGGACTGTTGATTTATAATATTCAGAGATTTCATCTAAAAAGAGAGTACCTGTTTGTGTATAGAGGAATATACAAGCACTTCCAAAAAACAGGCTAAATAAAATTAAATTAATCCAATAAGTAAGCCTAATTTTTTGTGTATCGGCTACATCTTGACACATGATAACCAAGAAATAGACAAGACCTATATCAAAGAATAAAGCAAGCATTAAAAGAGCAAGATTTTGAGCCGAAATAGCAATACATAATCCTAGAACAATAAAACAGATGAGTTGATAATAACGATGACTGGAATAATTTTGGCTTAAAAACCATTTACAACCCAAAAAATTAGAAATAAGAGTTATAAACAAAATCAAAACCTTAAAAAAGGTTGTATAAGGAGAGTTGAGAATCCAATGAGGATTCAAACTCAAATTGTAAAAAATAACACACGCTCCAAGAGCTAAAATAATCCCGATTTTACTAATAGAAGCGAAAGTTTTAGGAGTCTGCTCTTTTCTGACCCAATGAATAATCTGGATAAATATTGCGGTTAATAATAACAATATTTCAGGTAATAAACTTAGCGATTTAACCAGCATTTTATCCTCCTAAAACCAATAAAGGATTGCAAAACGAAAGTAATAATAAAAGAGCGATAATGCTTAATCCAATAAATATGGACCGAGAAATATCATTAATGCAAATATATCCAGGATGAAGATAACGATTATCTTTAAGAACATAAAGATCTTTGAGCAAACTGGCAGATGAAATAATAATGGCCAGCATGATAACTAAACTTAAATTAAAATTATAACTAAACAAGTATGATAAAATTACAAAATTATTAATAAACAATGCTGATAATGGAAAACCAACGGCAGCCAACACAAAAAATGAATATAAAAAGGCTAACCGTGGTGTGTGACACAAAATTCCATAAATGCCGAGATTATTTTTCTGCTGTTCTTGTCGAATATAAGAAGAAAGAACCTCTAAAACCGTCACAATAATTAAAAAAGCAAAAATAGAATATCCAATATTTAATAAAATACGACTGGTTGGTAAAAGGGCTCCTAATAAAAAGATAATATAATAGACTGTAATGAAAGAAAATAATTTATAACGACTATCTTTATTAATAAGCCCGATCATGGCTATAAAAAGCATACTGATGGCAGCAATTATTTCTAAGGTCGTCAAAAAGTAACTGACACTTTCCGGTACAGCCTTAGGGCAAAATCTGATCAGCCCATAAACACCGGTTAATGGGATAAGATTGATAAGTAAAAAAACAAGCGGGTTTTGAATTGAGCCGGTAATTGAGGCAATCCAATAATGGAAAGGCCAAATAGGAATACGAGATAAAAGAGCAATAAAAATTCCACCCCAAATCCAATATTCATAAATTTTAGGTAAGCGAAAACGAGCAACACCATTGAGTAAAATGGTTGTTTCTTGATTATGGAAAAAATAAAGAGCACAAATAACAGCAAAGAAGATAACACTACCAATAAAATTATAGATAAAGAAACGGAACATCCAACTTGATTTTCTAATTTCACCGGAAGTACCAATTAAGACAAAAGCAGGAATCAACATAGCCGTAAAGAAAATATAAAAAGAGAAAATATCAGCAGCGACTAAGAAACCAGTCAAAATACACAGCATCAGTAAACTCAAACTGACTAACATTTTAGGATGCTCAGATGTTTTGGCAAAAGGTAAACTGATAATGAGAACAAGGTGAATAGCGAGAGCTATCATCAGTGCAAAGACATCAATACCGAAAGCCAGATTGATAGGCGGTGTTTCCGTCCATTGATAATAAGAAAGAAATTGCAGTCCTTTAATATTTAAATCAAGATGCATTAATAAATAAGTTAAAAGAGCTGTATTGCTTAAAACCGCAAATTCAGCAACAGAAACAATATTTGCATAACTGGTTTTGTTTTTAGAAGGAGAGGTTAAAGCAAATAAAAATCCTAAAAATGGGATGCTAATTAAAATTAATAAAATATGCTGGGAAATATTCATTTAAGCCTCCCATAACTGCAATATATAAGAATAATTAAACCAATAAACCAAAATACAAAAGTATTAAGAATAATTTTTTTATGTAACCAGATAAAAAGAGATTCTAAAACATTCTTAAATTTAGAAAGAGAGCTTAGAAAAGTGCGTTCAATAATCAAAAAATCAACAGTAAGCCATAAAATCCTTCCTAAAAAGAGTATAGGTCCCGCAAAAAGAAAATATAAAATTGCAGAAAATCCATCAGCTTGCTGAATCGCTTCAGAATTATAAATAGAGGATAGAAAACGATAAGGACGAAGAATGATGAGGATAATGTAAGCTGCTAACCAATAATAAGCAACTAATGGAACAGAAGCCACTTTATAGATAATAAATATACCACATGCTATAGATAATAGTAATTGGAACAGGTTATTATCTTCTTGTTCATATGATGAAAGGGAATAAACAATGCTTCCAACAGTTAAAATAAGAATTGCTAGGTAAGAGAAGATAAGGACAGGACAGTCAAATGTTTCTGTAATAAGAATAGCTGCACTGACTAATACAATAGAATTAATAAAGCTAAGCCCTAAAAAATGCTGAGTTTTATTGAGACAGCTGGTAAAACAGAAATGAATAAGGAACAAATAGCCTAGATTCTCAGGGATTTTTCCATTCTGATAGAAAAGCAAAGCATATGCCATTCCATAAAAAACAAGATTAAGAGCAAGCTTCTTAGATTCTAATTTCTTAAGACAAATTGCGCTTATTCCGCCCCAAAAAATAGAAACTAAAGCTAAATAATAAAAAGTAGTAAACAGATGAGTATATGAAACAAGAGCTGGCATCATTTTATATAAAATAAGAAAACCGGCAACGGGTGTCGACAAGAATCCCAAAAGATTACGCCTGCTTAATGATAAAACAGAAATAGGAGATAAATACGCTTGAAAAGGAAACAAACCTGTTTTAACAATTGCTGCACAGGAAATAAGCCACATAGCAATGTCTTTTTCATCATAACGGCATAACGCTAATTTAGAAATAAGATTTGTTCTGCAACTTCCCCATAAAATAGCACAAGCCATAAACAAAGCCATATCAGCAAATAAAGTATAAAAAATGTACCGTTTACGAGCAGAAATAGTATTAATGAGGCAAAAACCGATGATATCCAAAAAACAAACACTGACTAAAACCTGAATTGTATTTTGCCCGCAAATCAGTAATAAAAAGGTTGCTAAACTAAAACAAGTAATTGCAAAAGAATAGACTTTTTGTCGCTCAAAACTGTCTCCAATCATAAAAAACATATTTAACAGAGCAACCAAAAGTAGAATTATAAAACCCTGATAAGTAGTTGCATCAGAAACAAAATCAATATTAACGGGATAATATTGGGATGTTAGCCAAGCATAACTATAATTATCCACAGATCCATTTTGCCATCCCTGATAGAGTAAAAATAAAAGAGCACCTAATAATAAGGCACCAACAAGAGATAAAAGCTTTTGAAATCGAATATTATGATATGGTACGGAAATCAATCCAGAACAAAGTAAAGATAGAAAAACTTTTATCATCATTAGATGTTTCCTTTATTATGTTTTTGTTAATATAACAAAAAAAATGGGCTTTTAAAGCCCATTATAAAAACACATTGTGCATAAGTTAAAATTTTAAGCCAAAGCTGCTAAACTACTGATAATCCGAACAGGAACTTTATACTCTCTGGCAACATCATCATGTTCAACTTCAACCATTAAAACTTGATCAACAGATTTTAAAGGAATACGAGCTTTTTCATTAATTTCATCGAGCAAAACAGCGCTCTCACGACTGCGATATAATAATGCTGCATCCCCACCGTCATAGACCAAACGTGGATTTTCTGGGCCGCCTTCATGATACTTAATAATAATTAAGATTTCACCGGCTGCATTCTGCAAAATGTCATATCTACCTTCTTGCGTTGTATCATTTTTAGCCATAACAAAACCCCATTTTTATTAAAATTTGTATATACGATAGCATATAATTATTAACAAATCCATTACATTTTTAATTTTTTTTATTTTTTTATTTTTTCTATTGACTAAGTTTGTTTTATCTTATATACATACCCTCGTTGTCGAAAGACGATATGTGGGCTCGTAGCTCAGTCGGTAGAGCATTTGACTTTTAATCAAAGGGTCATGGGTTCGAATCCCGTCGGGCTCACCATTTCAAAAAGAAACCACCTGAAAAGGTGGTTTTTTTTTGAAATGTATGAGACAACGAGGATTTGAACCCATGAGAAAAGCATAAAAAAACACCTGTCTCAGGAAGCCATGCTTCCTAAAAACAGGTGCAAAAAAATCAGGAATAGCACGGCTTAAACTCTAAAACGTAATTGTTACAAATTCGTCTAAGCAAACGTACAGAAATTGAGCTCAAAGTTTCTAAAAATTGAAGGGCGGGCTTAGTAATAAAAAAATGACCGGCAGCTTCAAGTTTTGCGATAAGCTCATCAATCTCAGTTTCTTCCATCCCCAAATCATCTTGGAGACTAGCAGAAGATAATTCTTCGTTAGTTAAGGTTCTAACATACGTGTTTCCCATGTTCGCCAAAGCATTGCGAACATCATTAATTGTAATTCTTTTCATAAGCAATTAATAAATATATTTTTTTTGTATCAGGTATTAGAATAATAAAAATAAAAAATTGTGTTTTTCGTGCCTGATAATAGAATTTTTTGCAAAAGAGTCAAGTCCTTAACCACAAAAAAATCCCCTGCTTGGAGCAGAGGATTTTCAGGAGTGAAAAGCTTACACTATTCGTCGTCGCGGAAAGTTTCAGGTTCAACAATATTTTCCGTTTCCTCCACGTCAGCAACAGTTTCACCCAAAACTTCGCTACCGGTTTCTTCTTCGATTTCTTCTTCATCGGCAGCATCAGCATCGAGCCAAGTGACAGAAACGACTTTTTCGTTATCAGCCAAACGGAACAGAATAACGCCTTGCGTCTTACGTCCGGCAATACGGATATCTTGTACCGGCATACGAATCAATTTACCGGCGTCGGTTACCATCATAATTTGGTGGTTGTCTTCAATTGGGAAGGAGCTGGCAACTTCTTTATTGCGAGCAGACATTTCCATATTAGCAATACCCTGACCGCCACGACCGGTAACTCTGTATTCATAAGCAGAAGAACGCTTACCGTAGCCGGTTGTGGTAACTGTTAAGATAAATTCTTCGTTTTCAGCCATTTTTTTGTATTTATCGGCAGTCAAAACAGAGAGCAGGCCGGTTTCTTCCGGAGTTACTTCAACGCCGTCATTACGTTCAGCGGTCATACGCTTAATAGCCGAACTGATACGTGAATACTCATCGCGTTCTTCTGAGCTGGCATCGCAATGCTTTAAGATAGACATTGAGATAACGGCATCATCTTTCTGGAGCTTAATTCCGCGTACACCGGTTGAAGCACGCCCAGCAAAGACACGAACATCATCAACAGGGAAACGGATACATTTACCGCTCCGTGCAGCCAACAATACATCATTATCTTCGTTACAGATTCGAACATTAATCAGCTTGTCGCCTTCATCAAGCTTCATGGCAATTTTACCGTTAGCATGAACATTGACAAAGTCAGCTAAATTATTGCGGCGAACATTACCTTGTGCCGTTGCAAACATAACAGACATATTCTCGCATTCTGCTTCGTTCTCCGGCAACTTCATAATTGTGGTAATAGTTTCTCCTTCAGCCAAAGGTAGTAAATTGATGAAAGGCTTACCCTTAGAGGTCGGAGACCCGAGTGGCAACTTATAAACTTTCATCTTATAAACAATACCTTTTGAGGAGAAGAACAAGACCGGCGTATGTGTACTAGCCACAAATAGGCGGGTGACAAAATCTTCTTCTTTGGTAGCCATACCGGCACGGCCTTTACCGCCGCGTTTCTGAGCTTTATAAGCATTAAGAGGAACACGTTTGATATAACCGGCTTCAGTAACGGTAACAACCATCTCTTCGCGTTGAATCAAGGATTCGATATCTGTATCATATTCGATATCTTCAATCTTGGTCATACGTGGTGTTGCATACTCATCTTTAATGGCGATAAATTCGCTACGCATAATATCGAATAACTTTTCGCGACTTGAGAGAATAGAGAGGCACTCTTTGATTTCTTCACCGATAGAACGTAATTCTTCATGTATTTTATCGCGTTCCAAACCGGTCAAGCGTTGCAATCTCAAATCAAGAATAGCCTTAGCTTGAGCCTCAGAAAGACGATACAAACCGTTCTCAACTTTACGGTCTGGCTCATCAATCAACTTAACCAAAGGCTCAACATCACCGGCAGGCCAAGCTTTGGCCAACAAAGCATCTTTAGCTTCTTGCGGATTCGGGGCATTACGAATCAACTCGATAACCGGATCCAAATTTTCAACGGCAATAGCTAAACCAACCAACGTATGAGCACGATCGCGTGCCTTGTTGAGGTTGAAAATAGTACGACGACGAATCACTTCTTCACGGAAGTCAACAAACGCACTAATAATATCGCGCAAGTTCATCATCATCGGACGACCGTTATTAATTGCCAACATATTCATTGAGAAGCTGGATTGTAACGGCGTAAATTTATAGAGCTGATTCAAAATAACATCAGCTTGGAAATCACGTTTAACTTCAATGACGACTCGTACACCTTGACGATCGGATTCGTCTCTTATCTCTGAGATGCCTTCAATCTTCTTTTCCTTAACCAACTCGGCGATTCTTGCGACTAATGCAGCTTTATTAACCTGATAAGGAATCTCGTGGATAATGATAGCTTCACGATCTTTGTGCATTTCCTCAATAGAGGTTTTAGCGCGCATCATAACTGTTCCGCGACCGGTGAGATAAGCCTGACGTGCTCCGCCTTGACCGAGAATCAATCCTCCGGTTGGAAAATCGGGTGCTGGAACATAGCGAATCAGCTCTTCAGCTGTAATATCATGATTGTCAATATAAGCGCAACAAGCGTCCAAAACCTCGCCTAAATTGTGTGGCGGAATATTGGTTGCCATACCGACAGCGATACCATTACCACCGTTAACCAAGAGGTTAGGATAAGTTGCCGGCAAAACGACGGGTTCTTGCAGAGACTCATCATAGTTTGGCATAAAATCAACAGTATCTTTATCAATATCTTCAATCAGCGAGTGAGCCACCTTAGCCATACGGGCTTCCGTATAACGCATGGCAGCGGCGCTGTCACCGTCCATAGAGCCGAAGTTACCTTGCCCGTCAACCAATGGAACACGCATTGAAAACGGCTGAGCCATACGCACCATTGCCTCATAAACAGAGCTGTCGCCGTGCGGGTGATATTTACCTAATACATCACCGACGATACGGGCAGATTTTCTAAACGGACGGTTATAATCATAACCATTTTCAAACATCGAATAGATAATACGACGATGCACCGGTTTTAAACCGTCACGGGCATCAGGAAGCGCACGAGACACAATAACACTCATTGCATAATCGAGGTATGAGCGACGCATTTCTTCCGAAATATCGACCGGCGTAATATCTTCTTTAACTTCCACAACAGAATTTACTTCTTCACTCACTTTAATACACCTATATATATTTAAACTAGCAAGAATATAGCAAAATGAGACTTGCAAAGGAAGTTTTATTTAAGACTTATCCCCTATGACACTGTATGTCTTATAATTTTTTTTGTATTATTCTTTCAATCATGAGGTTGTGCTGTTTTATAAATAATCACTTGCTAATCAGAATTAAATGGACTACACTAAATGTGTTGCTTGAATAATTCAGAGCAACGTGGATTAACCTGTTTGTGAAAAGGATACGATTATGGCAACAGGAACTGTAAAATGGTTTAATAACCGCAAAGGATACGGCTTCATCACTCCTGATGAGGGCGGACAAGATGTTTTCGTTCATATTTCAGCAGTGCAAAAAGCCGGCTTAAGAACCTTAAAGGAAAATGCAAAAATCAGTTATGAACTGATGAGTGAAAAAGGTAAAACTGTTGCCGGTGACTTAAAGTTGTCTGAAGCAGAATAAAGCTTCCATAATTCAGAAAAAAACAGGGAGTTTTCCTCCCTGTTTTTTTTGTGTGTGTATGCATTTCCTCTATCGTCATTCCGAACGTGCCACAATCACCTTTTCTGTCATACCGGCACTTGCTCCAACCTCCACACGCTGTCATACCGGCACTTGATGCCGGTATCTAATATTCATGAAATCCTTATTGATTCAGATTCCTTCAATATTGGATCACCGAATCAAGTTCGGTGATGACGGTATAGGGGCATTTTTTTGTTTCCCTTACACTCACTCCGAACAAGCCACAAGCACCTAGCGGTTATCACTGAATAAGCCACAATCTTCCAACAGCATCACCAAATCACTCCCTCACGGTTGTCATTGTCGGGCTTGACCGACAATCCAATATTCATGGAA